>SSNR01000001.1:3722220-3763719 GCA_006937965.1 Callopanchax toddi
CCCCCCCCCCCCCCAAAGAGACTACCAGTTAGCACAAACACTTGACTGGTGGTAACCAGTTACTAAGTTTAGGGGTTGATTAATTTGGATTGTTTATCATTTTTTATTCACCCAGGTTAACTTTGCAAGTCCTTCTTGAGACTCTTTGGAGAGAGAAACTCACCAACTATGGATGTGATATTGGGAAATCAAACTTTGACAGTTTTGTTTACAGAGTTCTCTGTTAAACTAAATATTTGATGACATTTTATTAGTTTGTGGAAAGAAAAATAATTAAGTCAAACTTTTTCTTACCTGAGGTCCAGATGGAGGAAACATCAATGATGGGATAGAAACATGGTGGGGAGAGAAAAGAGAAAAGTGTTACTGCGGAGTCTTTTCTGCTACATAAGAAAAAGAACTGATCGGTCACCGAACAAACTATTTTCTAAGACAGGAGATAAAACCTCCAGGATAATGAGGCGATGGTGTAAATATAACTTGTTGTGAACGCAGCGATCCGTCGGCTCACTGTGGGGTGAAAACACTTTGATTTGAAGTACAGATAACGCAGTTAAGGGCAGCTGTTAGACTAAAGTAAGGTTTGTAAAGTTGTAATGGAGGGGACGTCTGCAGCAGAGCCTTCAGCCGGGCCTGAATACTGATGCGTCTGACTGATTGCCACGTCTGTTGGATCTAATTTGAAAGGTGGACAGTGATGAATGTCTTCCCTCCACTTACTGGCCGTCTGATGTATTATGCATCCCCATCTGATCAGAGAGGCCGCCGAGGCGAGGGGTGTCCATGTCCGACGCACCCTGACATTGCTTATATAAATGAATGCACCTCCACGCCTTTCGTTTCCTGGCTACCGGGTCACGGGAGGGGCTAATGTGGGGGTGTCGTTAACGGGAGACGCTGGGGTGCGTTTTGATAGGTCTGACAAAGTCTCCCAACGCAGTGGCTGAACCACGCTCTCCTGTCAGACTGGAGTCTAATTGTCAGAGACACAAACGTGGGCAGCAGCCGGAGGATTGCGCGATTGGCTGCCCGGCTACACTGTGATCATCTGTCTGTGTACATCTTGCCTCTAAATGTGAAAAAGGTGCGCTTACTTTACTTGTCTGGCAGGCAGACGCGGTGGAAAAAACAGCCCTTATTGTTACAGCCTGTCTGTGATCAAAACCCGTGATTTGGGCGTATTGCGAGGGGATACTTCGCTGCTGATATCATGCTGCCAGATGTATCACCGGAGAAGTGCAACCCCTGTATTAGCCAGAGGGGAAAAGCCTGAGAGCTGAACCATGTTTTGTTCTCTCCCCAGGAAAAACAGCATTGATAATTGCGCCTCTGCTGAGGGAAATGGAGCAGACCCATTCTTTGTTTAAGTGTCCACCAGGAGAGCACTTCCTGACACATCCATCGCTCCTGTGCGCCCATCAAGTGCACATTTTAATGTGCAGGAGCAATATTAACCACAGCAGCAAGCAAATAAAAAAAAAACCCACTCCAGCTCAGGTGGGCAAGCAGGACGTAGGCTCTAACATGTTTACGGCTGCCTTAATTGAGCCGTTTTTTTTAACATCAGCTGCTAGAGATTCTTTTTGTCCCTCGCTAAGAAAAACAGCTCGAATCAAAACGGCACAACAGAAGGCCAACCCTCACAGCAGCCCACAAAGCCGCCAAAAAATACAAAAAAATAATAAAATGAAATGAAATTCCACTGGAAAAACAAAACAGGACGTGTGATCACTTCTCACGGCAGATAAAACACAGCTCAAGTTCAAAAGAATTGACAGTGATAATGAGCAGCGACTGTGCAGCCGCACGTGATTCCACATCCAGCGATTTTAATTTCTTTCATTTCCAACCATTATCTGAATTTTGAATAAAGTCGTGGCATTCATTTGTATAAATCTGGATGCTGATTATGCAGCAAACGACCGTGTTTACCAGCCAGAGAGCAAGGAAGCCATCTTTAATTCATTAGGAAAAAAAATAACACACACACACAGTTTGTGAGAAGATTTTCGGTGGAGGCTTTACATTACTCAGGGTGCTTTATTACACGATCAGCATGCAGAGGAGCGCTGTGTTAAAGCGCTGGATAATGGGTGGAAAAGTCTGAGGTGCGACGCCGTCCTCCACCGATGAGCTATTAATTAGAGCTAAAGGAGGTGAACGACGTGTCCGAAAGCTGAGGATTTTTCATTAGTCATCCTGCAGCATCACGCTAGTCATGGAGAGGCACAATTAGCCTCACCGCTTTTTTTATTTCCCCCCAGCAGCACCTTTTCCCTCCATTTGACCGCAGTTTGACAGGACGCAACAGAAACAATGTCCATGCACGACGTTGGTGTCGGAGTTACTTTGTCTGTCTCACGAGCGCTTTGATTCCAAATACATTTGTACCATTACGGCATATCTGGCTGTTATAATTAGACGACGGGAGCAGATTTCACGAGGAGACGCTACGTATGATCTAATTAGCATTGTATTAAACCACTAAATCAAAGTTGTAGCGCGTGAGCTTTTGTTTCAGGGTGCTTTCATCTTTGGGGGATTGTTGCAAAGATTGTTCGTGTCATTAATCTCTCTTGAAGACTCTAAATGAGCTGGAATATTAAGCAGATGACTGACACTTTGTAACCCAACTGGAAACGAGTTTTGAAGCTTTATTCAAATATTTCTGGGGATGTTTTTCACCAAGCGACTCATCCTATCAGATAAATATCCTTTACAACACCCACTTGACTTCAAATTGACTTAACTCACAGGTAAACATGATTTTCTTCACAAAAAACATCCAAGGTTTACGTTTGACTGACTTAAAGTGATAATATGCAACTTTTTCACATTTTTAAATCTTTTCCTTGAGCCAGTCTGTGCTAATCTGACTCTTTACAGAGTTAATGAAAAGTCACTTAGCCCCATCTGGTGATTAGATCCAGAATACCACGACTGCAAGATCTCCGTCGCCATCACGGTACCCAGGAAGTCACGTGTCTCACGAGGGTTAGGCTAACCCAATGTGGCTAGCTGTTATGCTAGCGCTGGAGTGTTTTTAGCTCAAGATTCCAGATTTTTTTCCATCTCTCCCTGCTTGAACACAGCTGATTTCTTTGAAGGAGTAAATAACCGCTCCTGTAGAAAGCTATGAAGGCTGAGGAGACATTTCAACAGGTAGATTTAGGCGTTTAGAAGCTGAAACAATATGCTAACTTGTGTAATGCAGTGATTTAAAACGGACACCAGAGGGTGCCCAAAACAAGCAAAACTGCATATTATCACTTTAAATAAAACATGTTATCTGAATATGTTGAGTTTGGTTTGTTAAATCGTTCATTTTTGTTTGTTGTAAATCTAATATAGTAACTTGTAGAAGAATACCAACAAACCCATAAAGTTTGGTCTCCTAAATAAAACTCCTGAGGTTCGCAGATGACTCAACAGTCAGTCAAACAGCTGGTCCTGGCTCGAACGCTCTAAAAACGGATATTTTCTTTCAAAACAGGCCCAAGACTCCCACGCCTTCACCTTAAAGTTCTTTCCAAAGCCCCGCCTCCATAACCTGTGAATGCACACGGTCTCTCGGCTAGAGGAGGAGAGTTCTGACCTGTTGCGGTGCTTTAAATCATGACGTCTGCCTCTGGTTGTTAAACCTGATGTAGAAGTTTCTGAAGCCTCTACCTCGTCTGTCATTTCAGCACTAGCTCCTGTCTGTTCAGCAGCATTCTGCAGGTGAACCCAGCACATGAATTTAGTGCACAAAGGGAATGCATTCAGATAGAAGTGATGCACATGATGATTAAGAGGTAGAGAGAACAATCGCTGATTTCAGTCATATGAGGATTATAGACAGCTGTGGCTGAAAAACAATAAATAGACTTTATTTGATTTTTAACATGTTTGTTGCTGCATTTAATTAAATCAAATAGGGCTATATAGTAATTCAGTCTGACTATGTATTTCAGCTTTAAGAGTTCAAATGTTGACTAAGATGTATCAAATTAAAATATAAAAGCTTCTGATGAAGACCAGAGCTGTTGGTCGAAACATGTCAAGAAAAAGGTAAATAAAAACGTACCTCACAACTTTACATGTCAGAATAAGAAGAATCTTACGGTAATTGATCAAAGAAGAAGACATGATGAACTTCATAAAGTATATAATATAATACACATTAAAGCTAGAGTCACGTCTCCGCCCGTGTGTTGTGACTTTTAGCAACTGATTGGTGACTCAAGTTCACAGAAGTTTTGCATTAAAAATATGCAAATTTTAATTTGCCGTCTTATTGAATTTGTATTTACGAGATGTGTATTTTAAATAAATGCTGCAGGAAGGTCTAACGAACTACCAATTTTTGTTGAAATTCCCCAGTTCTCATTGTTGTTGCATGAATGTTATAGGAACTCCTCAGGAATGTCCACAGACATTTTAAACAACTAACTAGAGAATTGATTTGAAATGTTACTCTTGCTTGAATCTCATGCACATTTGTTATGAATGTGGAGCGACAGTGGAGCGTCACAACTGAGAAATCTGGAGCATGCAATCACAGTCCAGCACTCATTTTTTCATCAAGCACGTTGGAGCTCAGAGATGAAGACTATAAGATGCTGGCTGATGACCTGGATGACATGCAGAAGGCTGCAGAATGTCTCCTGTGCAGGCTGGACTCCACAAAGGCAGCCTCTCCCATAATATATGGTCCAAACCCATTGGACTGTGGAAAATGCATCTGGCAGGACACAGATTTGTGCACATTTTTGCAACTAACCATAAGTTCAAGGCTCAAGATGGGTTTGAGATGCAAGCAAATCTGCAAATAATATGAGAGAAGTTTGGTCTTGCAAAATTTTGTTGAAAATCCCAACAACATAAGATCAAACCCTGCAACTCATGCATGGGAATTAAAAACCCCTGTAAGCGTATCAATACAATTTGGACGCTCCCTCACAAATATCATTTGCAAATTTGTCTCCAACAGTCACAGTCCAGTGAAGTACTGGCTGTAGATAGATTGCTAAAAATGTGGTTTTCATGCAGTTTGTGTCTGTAATTATTGCAATATTTATACAATTTACTTTGATATCCCTAATTGACAATAAATGTTGTAGGCCGTATTGTTGTTTTTTTAACAAACTAAGCGCTCCGCCATAAAATATTTAAACTTTTAAGGTGTCTTTTATGATTCTCAGATTTTCTGTTTGCACTACAAACTGCAACAAAATATCCACAAACAAAAGCAATGACTCAGGTTTCAACAGAATCAACAGCCTTGACTTCAGAAGGGCGCGTTCTGGACAAGTGTGGCAGCAGACATGAGCAGAGAAGAAGAGGGGAGGAAAAAGGAGTTCTGCAGGGAATGCAACATGCTGAGCCTATTCTTTCATGCTCATGTGCACACACAAGCAGATTCACTCATAAACAGCCTCCCGTCACCGATAGCCCAACAACCTCTTTCTTATTTATTTTCTTCCTGTCGTGAAACGCTGATAAGTGGCAACGAGACCAAACAGTGAAAAGTAAGAAAACAACAGCGGTACAGTCATTTAAATGGAGTCTATTTTGAGTCGGGGACAGGTTCTCTTTCCGTTGCTGAATTAATCAAATCCAAAGGACATCATCTTCAAACTCGACATCCCCCTAAAGGCGAACAACTCATTCTGTATGCAGCAGAGGAAGCTTCACAACATCCTAAAAATACAGCGCTCCTGGAAGAGAGGTGCTCTACCAGTCTGAAGAACTAACAGGCCCATGGGAATAGACATTGTGATTAGATGCAAAAACTCAGCTTTCATAAACAGCATTAGTCTTGTTAGACATCCCACCCCTCCCACAGACGCAAGACCTCTCTCTGTTTCGCAAAGCAGGGAGATGCAGTCTTGTTTTATTTGCATTTTTGTTTTGGTTTCTGAAGCTCTTTAACCCCACGTGTTAAATACGAGTGGGCAAAACCTGCTCCCCGTCAGGCGGGTGTTTGGACTGAAATCTCAAGCTGTAATCATCCTTGTGTCGAGTAACAAGAAGCCATGTTTGTTTTTCTTCTTCTTTCTTTCACCGGTTACATTTTCGAGCTAACTAACTTGCTCTAAGCTGTTAGCGTGCACTTATAGTCACATAATTTAATATATTTATAGCTTATATATCAACAAGTAGACTAATATTCATATTTATTTTTATTTTCTGTATACGTTTTGATTGTTAAGTTAGTACCGGAGGTGACGTGGTTACAAATGATACAACAGAACATGCATTTCAATCCCAAAAAGGTAATGAGAGTAGACCGTTTTGCAGCCCATCACTCAACGTCAGCGCCGGTTATCAACCAATTTGTCTTTCTGCCAGGGTGTCACTCTGTGTTTGGACTCCCTTATTACCGCTCTGCATAAACTCAAGCAAATTTATAATTTGAGAAACAAACACGCTCTGAATATGGAAGAACAAAGGAAAATAAGTTTGTCATTGAAGTTCAAATACAAACAAGGAAAGTTGCAATGTTTCTCATAAATAGACAAAATCCTGCTGCATCAACAAGCTGTAGGTCAGCTCTGTGTGGAATTAGCATGTGAGATGGATGAGGAATGTGTTTTAACCTGGACTATCTGAAACAGCTCAGATTTATTTTGGATTTGTAGTCATTCACTTATCGAAGGTTTGTCTAAAATTATGCCCATTTAAACCTTCCACTCATCAACATGTAATACTGTTTGATGCAGGAACGTAAAGCAGAAACCAAAACAAAACCAGAGACTCCTTGTGGCTGGATGCAGCATGAGTTTTAAGTCCCGCCCCCTCCATGTAAAGCAGCGGTGGAAAACCTCCGGCCTCTGGGCCGCATTCGGCCCACGAAGCTCTTTTATCGGACCCACCACGTAATGTCAAAAAAATGATAAACTCAAGGGAAAAAATATCAACAACCAATGGTTTTTCTGTGATAAAATTGACAGTAATTCATATATCTGAGCCTGGATTGGAGTCGGCGAACACAACAGCAGCCGAGCGTCACAAGGTGATCCGAGCGGCTCGTTAACTTTTGTTGTCCAGGATGCAGCACGAGGACTTCAGTCCAGGGGGACGGGGCGTGTCCGAGGTGCAGCGCCATGAGGTCTGGATGGAACCGGGAAGCGAATATCCTTTTTCTAGGAGACATCAACCATGGTCCCGTCTTCCTCACTTGTGATTGGCTGCAAGCGCTCTTCTGCGATTGGCTGTGGGGATTTCAGGCAAGCTCCCGTCTTTCTCGCATCTGATTGGCTAGGGAGGACCCTTGCTCTCTCGCCCTCTTCGCCTTGTTAACAGGACAGCTGTTTTTGCCGAGTATCGGGAATCAGATTTGAAGATACTGTTCACGCTCAATCGCAGGAGAGCGCTTGCAGCCAATCACAAGCGAGGAAGGCGGGACCATGGTTGATGTCTCCTAGAAAAAGGATATTCGCAACCGGCACTGGGTCCGGATCCGAGCCACTACTAGTGGTTCCTGGTCCAGGGGGAGGGGGTATGTCCAAACTGCTGCAGCGTCGTAAGGCTGTGAGCTGTAAAATGCGCTTCAATTCAGGCGCAAAATTCCTGCGCTGTCCCACGGATGTGACGTCAACAGACATTGCTCACGCGTTCTCGAAAGCTTCAAAAATAGAAAGAAATGTATATGCGGTATGTGGCAGGATTGCACCGTTGTGTTGCGTGCCAATGGCCGACATACTTTGTCTGAACCTGTTGTTTTTCTCATAATGGTGGCGGTTTTGGGCAGCGGTCATGGAGCTTATTAACTCTAATTAATTACAGGGTTTCACAGAGCTACCAGTGGATCAAAATTCAAATACAAGCAGATAATTTATCACTTAGCTGAACATTTGTGAAATTAGCTATTTGAAGGCAACAATAGTGACATAATAAAACAAATATATAAAGATTTAGCATGCCAGTCTAATCAAGTCAAGTCGTGGAAACGAGCCAATTAAGTTTGTTCAGACTAATAATTCAAAGTGTGTTCACCATTCAGCCTAAACTGACACTGTCATGATGTTTTTTCTTTTTTTAGAAGAACACGTGACTGCAGACAAAAAGTAGATCAATTCAGCAAATTAACATCAACTATTTCATTCATTCAGGTTCGTTTTTCTGCAAAATATTTGGTGGATTTCTTAACCGATACACTTTAAAAACATCATTAAAATTACAAGCATCCATTTTAGGGGTAATTTTGTAATATAATGAATGTATAATAAGTTGTGTAACAAGCTATGACAAAAAACGTCTTTCATATTGACTTTACTATATTACTCATTGTGTTTTATCTACTGTGTTGATACATTTTATAACAGTCATAGTCCTAATAATATTTTATTAGGTAATTATATATGACCAAACTACAACAATAATAGAATAATAATATTGGCGCTTGCCACTTGCAAGAACCACGGTAATAAAAACATGTATAGGATTCAATACAGCAGGTTTTTGAGGAAAGCACTAATCCTGTTAAAGAGATAGAGCTATTTGATAAATGTTTATTAAATATGACACATTTTGCATTATAGAGATGAGGAGAAATTTTTATTATTGTAATTTTATTTTATTGCATATTTTGTCATTTTACTAGTCAGAAAGTGCAGTTTGTCACTTTACCAGGCCAGCCTACAGGACAGCTACCCCTTAGTCCCGACTCCTTCCAGTGTTCCCACATTCCAATTAAACTTTGTCAGATACCGCCGCCGTTTTATTGTCTCTACCTCCAACGAACCCTTTGTTGCAGATGTTTCTAAATAAGAACACGTCTGGTTGTGACACATCCCTGGCACCATGCGTCTGCATTGTGCGGTTTCTGTGGGACGTATGGATGAAGCCATTTCGTGAACACGCTTCCTGTAAAGTGTATATAAAGTAACAACATGCAGGATCCCCTCTCGACGCCGTGAATGAGTCGCTCCTGCCGTGGGGAGCCGGTGACATGATTGTGATTGGACGAGACACAGAGAATCCAGATCAAAGCTATCTCTAGTGTTTTGGCCCCCAGCGCAGTGTGGAACAGGCCCACACACACACACACACATTATACAGTACACAGACAAGTCTTGCACTAACGCTGAAACACATGCATCTTCTCTACCTTTTCTCACACGCACACACGGTGCCACATTATGCACTCCTGACACTTTCACACACACACACAGCTGACACTCTGTCGATGTGGACTGTGGATTCGGATGAATGGGCTGCAACACCTGAAGGACCAATCTTTACTATGAGCCAAAGATTTTAAATTTTACAATTTAATTATAGGCTGGCATCAAAAGGCAAAAGGTGGGCCATGATGTTTTTGCAGTGTTTGTGTTTATTTGGCAACATTTCTTCTAAATCTCAGGCTGAATTTTAAAGAAACTCTCAGAAAGTCTTTATTAGATCTACAACTTATCAACTTTTAAGATGAATTCAATGCAAGATGCAGCCTAGAAAACACAAAAGTGGCTCTAATTAAGTCCGTTTCTCAGATACTGAGCAATGATTTGGTGTGCTGGTAAGAATCATCCCCAACACAAACCCTAAGCACTGCACACGGTGCTAGATCTCTCCTTAAAACATCAGCATTAGCTTTTGAAATTGATCGCTTGACTTTTTGCAAAACATCCCACAAACCACTGGGTGGATTTTAATGATACTCTCAGAAAGTCTTCATTAGCTGTAGATCTATGATTAGCCACAGCTAACCAACTATAAGAAACACAAACACACATAGTGTTAATAGATGCAAATTATTATTTTCATTATTTGATTACCGGTATTTGATGGATGATTTTACTTTAAAACCCTGGCAGGAAAGGTGGCAGGTGAAATGCAGTCTTTTCAACTTTTATAATTCAGCATAAAGAGTAAAAATGACTGAATGCATTTTTCTTTCATAAGACTTTGTCCCAATTATTTATAATACTTGTGTTTTTTCATCAGAATGATTTAATTTGCAGGATTTTCACGTTCAAATGTAGCAAACAAACTGCATCAGATAAACATGAATTTACTTTCAGCTGACTGACTCACAATCACAATAACAAAATGACAATGTAATCGTTTTCTGGATACAGGATGTGAAATACAGAATGTTGTGATTATGGACTTCCCTTCCCCCTTGAGCTGATCTTGTTTCCTGGTCCTGAGACAAATCATAAAGATGTTGTTTAACAAACGTGTTTTTATGTATTCACACATATAGACTGTATATTTGTAACCTGTTTCTTCTTCTTTTTTTTTTTACAGCTTTAAACATTCAGATAATAACAGCGGAGGGTCACTGACAGCAGCAGTCAGAACATTTTTAGAGATTTTGATTCAGATGGAAGTCCAAACCCTCTTTGTTTTCTCTCATTTCACATGTTTTGTTGACAGATTGACACACGATGCAGTCACGTTACTTTTAATTTAGTATATTCTGTGTAAAACGTTTGAGCTAGATAACTTATGAAAACTTTTCATGTCCGTAACACCTAAACTCATTACTCAAACCTTTTATGAAGAAGCAGCCAATCAGTTCTTTGGAGCACTCAGAGGTTAAACACGGTCCTATCTGCTCCCAGTTTGTTTGACATAATCGGAGCATGAATGACATGCTAATATGAATTGTTATGACTTCATGATATTTTTAAACTTTATTAAAGTTTAGCATTATACGACATGTGTTGACCCAACTTAGCAGAAACTCTTTGCCCGGCCCGTATCTCTGCAGTGACGGTGCTGCTTCTCCCTGCTGACACTAGATTCTAATGAGCATCCTGGTTTGGTTCAGATTTAAAACATCCTGCCTCATCTTGGTTTTAAGAACTTTGGAAATCCTGGAGTGTTTGGATAAATGCGGCACATGAATGCACAACCTCTCCTAACGGTGACAAAATGAAAACAACTAACAAACTGGACTTATTTGATCAAAACTATGTACTCTCTGACATGATCAGGTTTTCATGATCTGTATCTTTTTCCAAGTGGGTTTCTGTGGAAAGCGTTTGAACAATAATTAGTTAACTGTTGTAAATACCTATTGGGGCAACATCAGTTTGAAGAAATACAGATTAGGTCTGATAGACTTTTTCTTTTTCTCTTCTGTGTCGTTGAAATTTTAAAAAATTAAATTTCCATCTCATCCATCCTCTGCTAATCTGCAACATGAAATATATTCTACCTCAAACTTGCAGTCGCTGGACTCTTTCTATTTCACCTCTACAAAATTAAGTACAAGATAATTGCAATATGTGCTGTGCTGCTGTGAGCGGAGTCCTCGGACGGACCATAAGTAGACATACGTGTCTGGATCGACCGGCCTGAGCCGCTTGCAGCCCGTATCGAGCCGCTTACGCTGATGACACCTGCCCTGGGTCTGGATGAGGACTGGCCATTGGGGATTTTTCCAGTTATGGTAACTTTTGGGCCAGTCCGGACCAGGATGCATCGCTTTAACTGCACTTCCTGTTTCCGTGGACACTGGCAGACACCCCCCTTCAATGTCGAGAGCAAATCTACACCATTGGAGAGTCTAGTCTACGTTTGTGTCGTTCAACAACAACAAATAAAACAGACTCTGTGATGAGCTAACTGCTATACCAAACAGGGATCTAAGTGGATAGCTGCCATATTAAACAAAACTATCATAATGCTATTTGAATGCTGTTTGATAAACCTGCATAATGACATAAAGAATTATTATAAAAACAGATGTTTTTGCTTATTTGCAAGCAGTACAGCAGCTAGCTGTAGCATCTCTTGATTCATTTTAATTCAACTATATAAGATGGTTTTTCAATCAACTAATGGTTTTTAGTAAGGTCTAATCTGTTTATTTTCAGGAGGTGAAAAACTTAAGTGGTTTAGCGCAATTCACAAGAAAACTCAACTTCTAGGATAACAGTGGAGTAGTTAAATATTAACACTGTCTAGAAATATAATTTTATTTACACTGAAGTGCTAAAAACATCTGACACTTATGAAGAGTAATTTATGTGAGTTGATTTTTTAATAACACTAGAGAAGTAGCAGAGTCATATTTAAATAACACCGTGAGTGTCAATCATCTTGTAGAGTAAAAACACATTGACAATGGTCAGTGTTACTTGAGTTTTACTCTATAGCTAAAATCAACTCTAGTCAGAGTAAAATTGACTCTGAAAATGTAACACAGAGGCAAGAGTAACTTTAACACTACACAGGGCGCGACCATATGTTCCCTGGCCCAGTGTTGAAATTGACTCTTTAAGTGTTACATTAACACCGCTCACTTTACTGTGTTGGTGGAGTTTGGATGTCAAACCTTTATATTTGATTATTTCTGCCGTTTGGAGCCTCTTAATGTGAGAGAACTTGTCTGACTGTACAGCTGAGGTGAACCTAATGGGATGAGGAAACGTTCCGTCTGTGGCCCATTTCACTCTGCTGCTCCGGCTCTCCTCGTCTGTTTCGGAACATTTTTACAATGTAAATGCAATTACTTCACAAATATATTTAGATAATGATGTCATTATGGCAAACTGCCAGGAACATAAACAGCATTCTAGTTTTAAACTGAGGTTATGACGACTTACGTCATCAGATGTGAAGTGTTCGCTGGCGTCAATGTAAACAGTCTTTGTCTCGCCTGCACACACAGCCAATTGTTGTGTATACACTCATGCAAATGCAGGCACTCTTTTCCTCATATTTCATTTTGTTAAACACACACGGAAACTCTCGATTCCTTATTAGCTGAGGAGTGTGTGCGTCTAGCTGCTGAGGGCTGGGACAAATCCTGGAGCTGAATGAGAGGATGCAGCGCCTTCAATGTGACCTTGGTGACATCAGAGCAGAGTGTGTGCTCTCTCTTTTGCTGTGTAGACAGCTACACACACTGCTTAAATGGGAGCAGAACGCGGTTACAAAACTTTAAGTCTTATTTCATACTTTCCAGTGGTAACAGTTAAATTGACATTTTCTCTTCCCGCCATCCCTGTAAATGGAAGCTTCCATTAAATTGCTTTCATATGGTTAATCCAAATTAAGCATGGCCACAAAATAAGATATTCCATTTCATTTGGGTAGCTGATGACTCCAACAAATCTCTCTTTTCCTTCTCCATGTGCTCACAATGCCAAGGCAATTCTCAATGAATTACTTCAATTTTGGGGGGAAAAAAAGACCCAATTCTGGGTAAAAAGTGTTTGCGCAAGACAAATCCTCCGTATTTGCCACGGCATAAATGCCGAACACGGCAGCATTCAAGTGTTTTAGTGGCTTAGAGAAAGTACTTCTCAGTTGTGGAAAAAAGTTGCCTAATTGAAGCGGATAGTCTATTGTGGAACATTCACATTCTCTCTCTCGCTAAAACCGACAGAATAGAAAAGAACGTGTGAAACAGCCGAACGAATGGAAGAATTATTTTTGTGTCGTAATTCAGGCGGCTTCTTTGTGCCCGCTCATTTATCTCAGCAGTGGTCGGTTACATTTCCTCCTTCATAATCAGCGATGAAGAGGGAATTAGAATTGAGTTCATTAAAACAATTTCTTTATTCTGCTCCAACTGCTGAGCGCCTTGTTTGAGATTAGAAAACGTATAGATACTCCCGAAAGAAAGAGAAAAAAAATGCACAGAGAGATGTTAACTCTTTAGTTATTTAAATCTGTCCTATCACTTTCAGGCCTGATAGGTTTCGTCACATGGGAATTTAAATTGTTTAAGTTTATCTGCAGTGACGCACTTTGATCATTTTGCTGTCAGAGTCGAATCAGTGATGAAAACTGTTGTGAACAAAGACAACACAAAAAATGCCTGTTTTGTTTTTTATCAATCAGTCATTGGTGTTGTGCAGTAATACAATAATATGGTGTGTAAATCTAAAAATAACATAGTGATGCCTTGAATACACCCCTTAAAATTTTAAGCTTAAATTTCATCCCCTCAGTTACGTTGACATTTTAGTGACGTCTGTGTATGGAGGTGAAATTCCTCTAAACTCTTCTTCTGCTGCCATTCCTGCAACTAGGTGGTAAATGGTAGAAACAATATAAATTTGGCCAACAGTTGAGATTTTGACTCTACTGGCCTACCGCGGTAGTGCATGTTGATGAATTACAGGCGGGAATTTAGACTTAGAGCAAGTTCCAACAGACCTATTTAGTCAGAATTGTTCACCTCCACCTTTATCAATTGCTCCTAACAATTTTCTTTTTTCCAGTTTTCCCGAAGTTTTGTGTCGTGGACAGAACCGGCGTTGGGTCAGCAGCACCCAAACCGCTGCAGTGTCACAGACGAATAAAACGAATGTTGAATTCTCCACCCTGCTTTCTTCACAAATCGCACACTTTGTGACAACTCGGGGGTGAAGGTGCTGCAGCGGTTCACGTCCGGACAAACTGTCGTTCCCATCCAGTTCCGTCCTCTTTATGCCCCCTCCACCTCCGACTGGAGCGGATTGTCGGACAGAAACCAGGGTATTTAGACCAGTGAGAGGTGCATAGAAATGTATCTCCTCCTGGGGTGAAAGACCAGAGGGGAGGGACATTGGGGACACGGCAGCACATTCAAGAATTTAAATGACAATAACTCAAGATGAGGGCTTTCTTTAGCAATTTCTTTAGATGCGATTAAAAATGTGATTAATTAGATAAATTAATTACAGAACATAAAAATCGCACAAACTTTTTAATCGCATGACAGCACTATATATTTATATATATGTACCGTTAACTGAACATGCTTATAATTATACCGCAATATAGATTTTAGGCCAAATCGCCCTACCTTAAACTATGCTGGTGAAGGTTCTCAGTCTTTCTTTTCAAAGTAAACAAATTCCACCCTTTATTAATGTGCAACCTGTTTCTTCTCATTACTTTCATAAATTAAGAGAACTGATAAAGTGGAACCCATCACGATAACAGGAGACGAAATATGGAAGCTTGTCTCTTATGTGATGACACGACACCTGATGGAAGTGCAATCAGTTCTTTTTTTGTTCGACTGATTATCCTAAACATAATATATCAATTAATTTGGTGAATAACTGCTGCATCTCTAATCTAAAATGACATGGTTAAAATATATTTGCTGCAATCATATACAAGCCAAGGTACTGTATTTACCGGTAAAATCTGAGGAAGGCTTTAGCGATGTTAAGGAATAAAATTAAAAACCACCCAACCCTGCCAGCTATCTCTGTCCATTTAAGACACTGACATAAAGACAGAAACTCCTCTTTCCCACAAATTTGAGTTCTTCCAGCTCAGCCTTTGTTTCTCACAGGCTGCCACTGATCCATGTGTTGATAGAACGCAGACAGATAGGTCCTTTCTCCATGTGCCACAGTCTGCTTTAGTTCGAACCTAATCTTTTTGCAAAACTCGACAGAAAACCTCCACATTCCCTTCATAAAATCAGGCCTCTATCAGCTAGCGTGTACTCTAGTGTTGAGGTGGGTTGAATGAAAATAAAGAACCTTAACAACCTTGTATTGGTAAATTGAGGCATTAAGCAAAATTCTCCCACAATAAAACCGCCCACTAGTAAGTCTAATAGAGGACAACAAAGGAGTCTCAGGGTGACTCCGTCTGCAAGTTCAAGTCAGGACACACTCCAACAATCGACTCTTCTGCAGCGCTTGTGCAGTTACCAACAGCAGGGAACGTGATTAGGAACCTAAAGTTGATGTCATCCAGTTGGAAAAGCACCGAAGCTCATTGTGTAAAAAAAATGTTTCACATGACCAAAAATTTGCTGCAGCAACAGAACATAAAATATCTGCAAGGGACTGTTCAGAATCCCCACAAAGCCATCTTAATTCCCCCAATTATAACAGCCACATGTTTAAAACTGACAAGTTTATTTCCCCGTTTGTTGACTAAATTTAGATCCACACAGGGCAAACTTCGGAGGGTTCTCTCTCTGATACGGCGGTGGAGTAGGAGCAGCAGAAAGCCATCTGCTGTGGAGGAAGAAGTGGCTGCTTTAACAAGTAGGCAAACTGTCAAAGAGGATTAATGCTCTACCTTAAACCTGAGTTAATAATAAATGGGCTGTTTACTTGTTCAAGGGGGAGGCCATAGATAACAGCACTCAAAACCCCTCCCTTTACTGCCAAAAAGATAAATTCTGGTTAAGTGGGGACCTGCCTGCATTGTGACCTCCAGTTCCCCAATCATTATGAACAAAACAAGAGTTTTACTCTCACTTACTAATGGAAAAGGTCAGATTGCATGAATCTCTACGTCGCGTTTCGAAGAAGCTTTGGGATGTTTTGTTCCTTATTAATAGTTTTCCCGAGTAAAGATTACACTTCGTTTGAAGTTAATAAAATGATCTTCTCGTTACGTATTTTGCATTTCCCACCATAATGGTGAATCGTGATAGATTCATTACGTCTGACCACCAGCAAAGCGCCGGGCTCGAAGTAAAGCCCCCACCGATGAAGGGCTTCAAAAGAACGCTGAAGGCGGCTTTAAAAGTGGTGTGTGTATCACCTTCTTAGCTGCTGATGCATGCAGGAAAATATGGGAAAGAAACCCCTGAGAAGGAGTCAAAAAATGTCTTCTTCTTCTCTCCCCCTCTCTACTTCACTCCTAGAGGGCTGTATTAGCCCACGGTGGGGATTTAACTAATGAGCCTAGCTGCTCTCCAATGAAGGCATCCCAAGACAGCCTTTCTCCTACAATTGGTTCCAATGGGTTTAAACGCGCTGGTCGCTGCAGAGCTCCACTCTGTCCAGGAGATTAGAAGGTAGCAAACTAGATGGAGGAGATCTAGAGGTGTAGCTCTCTGCATTATTTGCTGTTATGATGATCGGTCGGCAGAAAAACACGAGAAAAGATTGGACAAACCTGCGTTTTACTCTATGCTATCACTGTTTTTGTTAAACAGTGAAAGCAGGCAAAATGAGGGAAAATAAAGTACAAAATTCTAAAGATTAGAACTTCATTGATAACATTTTCAGGACTCTTTATTTACAGTGTAAACTTCTGTACTGACCCGGTGAATAAATGACTAAGTAATAAACAGCTCTCTTAATGAAATGTGTAATTTGCTTCTCTTAAGTGTTGTGGGATTATTACTGCACTGTAAATAAATTAATGCTGCAATAATAGATTTTTTTTACCACTTGGGAAGAAACACATTAAGTTGTAAACATATTACTGCAATATAATTACTATAGGAAATAAATATGGAGAGCTTGTTATGGACTGACTCACACAACCAAGCAGGAAGGAAGTAGAACGTCAATTAGAAGCTGACCTTCTTACCTCATCAACCTTCGGTAAATAGTATGAAAGATATTAATAATAGTTCAATAGAATGTTAAGTTTTGGAAAATAAAAACAGAATGTGTACGTTTGAATATTATATGTACGTTCATGGATGTGGGACCACAAACCATTTCTGTCAAAAATAAAACACAAACTAGTTTTCATAATAAAAACATAAAGTTTGGGACTTTGACATAAAAAATGTGCCGATTTCAAATGTTATGCCAGCAAAATTTTATTTGATTGAACTTATATTTTAAAATGCTCTTTAACTTTAAATATGTTTTATTGGACTGAAGAAAAATAAAGTATTTTCCAATTTTCTTTATAAAACATCTGTGTAGGCCAGGGGTGTCCAAACTTTTCAACACGAGGGCCAAAATCACCAAGTGTCAAGTCCTTGAGGGCCACAAAAGTTAGAACATTTCTTAAAAGAAACAAGCAAAAAATATTTTGTTCTGCTCAAAAATTCATTCTAAATGCAACATTTTAATGGACAGTCTTTGTCAATACGACACAGGGATCTCGTATGTTTGACTCAACAATAAAAAGCATCAAATTGACTGGATCTGATTGGTCGACTGTTTTTAGGTTTCTACATTTAGTTCCATCCTCAGCAACAAGACCAGGATCTGGGTCTTTCTCCAGTCCTGTTGCTGGATTTAGTCAGGCTTTATGAACAGAGCTCACAAGTCTGCGTTTTGGTAAAAGTCAGTGAGGATCTGTGGTTCTTTTTACCAGGAAATAAAGTTGGAAATCTCAATATCTCTTGAATTATCTAAAAAACATTGAATATTTTGATTGAATTGAACATTTTGCATTTTAAAAGATTTTAAATTTACTTGGATTTTTTAGGTTTTTTGGGTCTCTTGTTAGTAAAAATCTAAAAAAAAATGTCATAAAGCGTCTCTCTGCATCAAAATCCTGCAGGAAAACTAAATTATATAACTTTAAAAATGCAGCTGAGGGCCGAATGTGGCCCTCGGGCCGCACTTTGGACATGCCTGGTGTAGGCAGACATTTTGCCTGAGGATAATTTTCATTTTATCTGCAGTTTTTAATCTAATATTGCTTCTTTTAGTTTATAAACTCAATCAGCTGGGGATTTTGACAAGCAGATAGAAGTTTTACATTACATTTCAGCAGACAAATTAAAATAATAAATAAAAAGCTAATAATCTAATAACGTCAGTGGAGGTTTTTGCTCAAAACTGAGTGATGTGGAGTCCAGATGTTTAGGAATTTTGTTTCCCTCCATGTTTAGTAGCTGAAGGTTCATTTGCAACATAAATCTACCAAAAAATAATAATAACACTTTTTATTTAAAGCGCCTTTCAGAACACTTTACAGCAAGACAGATCAAATACAACATTAAATGACAAGGAATATAAAATAAAACATTGGAAATGCAGAGAAGGGTACTATGAGTTATAAGTTTGTCTGAACAAGAGGGTTTTGAGTTTCTGCTTGAAAAGAGGAAGAGAGTGAGCGGTGCGGAGGTCAGGGGGGAGAGAGTTCCAGAGCTGGGGAGCAGAGCGGCTGAATGCTCTACTCCCTACAGTGACGAGGCGAGAAAAAAAGTCACAGCTTGTTTATCTGTGAGCTGAAAAACTCAAAAAAGCTGAGAGATATTTATAAAAATCTGAAAGATTTAAAATGCTTTATGGCTGTTTCTTCACCCAGATTAGGGTTCAGATCTGCTGAAAACTGGACTCTAATACAAGGAAGCCCCTGGTTCTGTTTTATTCAGAGAACTACGGTTATTATAAAGACACTTTTTCTACTATATTTTCACATTTTGGCAAATAATCTCATTTATAAAGCTCTGACTGACACAGCAGGGCCTCATGTCCTGCACTGAACTTTGTTATGGAATCAGAAAAAGCTCAAATGAACTGTTTCAACCAGATCTCTGCAGATAAAAAATAAAAGAAATCACAAAAATATACTAAATAAACTTATTTAATGTAAAGGTTACAACAAAAAGAAAAGTACAACGTGAGAGTGCAGCTGAAGTACAGAACGGTGGTTTATTTATAAGAATGGTAGGAATGGTATTATGTATCTGCTCAATGAATAAACAGGGAAAAATATAGGCTGAGCATTTTATTTTAAAAATGCAGAAGGAAATCACAAAAGAGATTTAAAAATACAGAAAAATTGGGGGATATTTGATGATTTTTCAGTCGTCTTTGGTTGTATTTTATTATAGCACCAGATTTAAAAGTAAATAAAAAGATCAAATGCCTGCAAACTGGAAACATCTGACAGCTATCAGTAAATAAATGAGGGTGTTGCTGGTGTCGCACAGCTAAATAAATTAAATCCCTCTGTGAGATAAATGCCAGGAACCAATTAAATCATGTGGTTCACTCTGCATGGTGGTGACCACTAATGGACACACTCTGAATATCAGACAGAAAAATGAATTTACTTCACTGGAATGAAAAGAAGGAAGTTTGTTCAATTATCACAGAAATATTAGATCAAAACGTTTGTCACCAATAAGCTGATGAGTCATAAAGTTAGGGCAATGTTTTCATGCCATCCCAACAAATTATTTTTCATACCCTGCTTGTCATGTTCTAACAAAACTTTTTTCATGTGATTATATTTACATTTATTTGCACGTTATATAGGGGTGTTGTGCTGACATGTGTTCCCCATTCTGTTTAGCTTCCCAGCCATCAGGATGCATCTCCACTGCTAAACTGTACACATTTTATTATTAAAAAAAAGAAAAAAAATTCAGGGCATTATTAAAACAATCCATCTGGATGGATTTGATAAACCTGAGATCTTATTTTTCTAAATGAACTCAGAAGAAATAATTTTTAAAGGGACAAGAGGGAACATTTTAAATAAAAATAATCATGCATGCTCAGTTTTAAGTGATGAAGCATTTTAAATCAAAAAGAATGAGGCCACCCATGTATCATTCCATAATCTAGAACAGGCTGTGAGCTGTAAAATGTTCTGCAATTCGGGAACGAATTTCCCGCGCTGTCCTACGGATGTGACGTCAACTGAAACTGTTTGTGTGTTCTGGAAGCTAAAAAAGTAATAATAAATGTATATCCAGTAGGTGGCAGCATTGCACCGCTGTGTTGTGTTGCTGGTCAATGGCGGACTTCCTTCGTCTGAATCTGTGGTTTTTCTCATCAAACTGGTGTTATCTTGTTTATGGAGCTGAAAACCTCTCTGATGGATTACAGGGTTTCTCAGAGCTAAAGCTGCTGTTATAGGCGACCGCACAGCGATCTGTCGATGTTTATGGGTCTCGGGACGATAGGCCTCAAATCCCCGACTGTTTCCTGGACCTCAGTCCGCTTACAGTGCATCAATGTGGGTGTGCAGCGCGCGCTCCTCCGGGTGCTCCGGAGC
Source organism: Callopanchax toddi (assembly GCA_006937965.1). Taxonomy (NCBI): domain Eukaryota; kingdom Metazoa; phylum Chordata; class Actinopteri; order Cyprinodontiformes; family Nothobranchiidae; genus Callopanchax; species Callopanchax toddi. Next base: position 3,742,837 of record SSNR01000001.1, read on the forward strand.
TCCACTCCGTGATGCGAACTTGAGAAATCTAGGGTGATAGAGGCGGCGGGACATGATTCTATCACCCTAGATTTCTCAAAATCACCTCCGGGAGTCAGAGAACACCGACTGATTAAAGCTTTTAGCAATACAGGCAGCTGGGAAGGACTGGAACATAGCAGCTAGCGAGATTAGCTGTTAGATCGGCTCCTGCAGTCTCTGTGTGTGAGTGTGTGTCGTGGGGCATTATTTTACTATATTTCCTTTTGTATTAATAAAATGTATTTTTATTTATGGAATCATGTCTCCGGCTGCCTTTGGTTGAACCCTTATGAGATAGTGGGAAGTTTGTGCGCGCTCCCGTTCAAGGCTGTAGTTATTCGCAGCACCAGGCGCGGCGCTCATGAGGTTCATGTTTCAAATCTTCCCTCTTCTCCCTTTAAATGTGATATCCTGCCATCTGAATGTGTTCTGCCAAGAACAAAATGATCAAGATTTTCATAAATTACAGTTTGAAACAGCAGCATTTAAAGGGAGTGACGCTGGGGATACAGAACACATCGCAACATCTTTATCTTTGCTAACTTTTCTTGTCACAACATAAAATATTAACAATAAATGGTTGTAGGCTTTTTGTTTTTCTGGAACATAACAGTAATAGCGAGAAAAATAATAGTTGGAAAGTGAAAAAAATATAAGTGTTTGATGTTATAATGTGATATGACCTCTATAGACTCACACAAGATCAAACACTTTGACTCCATCCTCTGTTTTATTGTGAGACGTTCATTCATGAAGATGTGCTTTATTCACTCCTCAACTGTGAAAAGACAAACCATGGTGTCGATGAACACACAAACAGCTGACAAAGAGCTTATAACGGGGATTAGAGCCTTTCCAAAGGTTTTATTTTATATTAAAACTCGTCTTTTTCCATCAACATCCAGGAAAAGGGGCGTTTGAAACACAGTTCTGGTGTTAAGATGTTAAAACAAACCATCAGGGTTTTTTTAGATTGAGAAAATTGGAACGTATCCACAAAACACAGTGATCATCCTCATCATCACCAGACATCTGACTTTTTCTGAGCTACATGTGAAGCTAGAGTTCAGCCCTCCTTCGTTTCTATGACGATCAATAAGAATACACCTCAGAAGTCTTGAAACTGAAACATTCAGGCTTTTTTTTTCTTTGCAGAAAGTTTACATAGTCCTGCAATAAATCCAGCAAAGAACCAACTGCTCTTTTCCACTTCTTCTTATATATATATTAGATATTCAAGGAAGACTCATTTGTAACAATGAAGCGACGCTGTGAATATCAGGCTGGACTGTGAAGTCTCCCAGGTCTCCGTGCTGGTATAAATCATTAAGACAGAGACTCCTCCGAGATGCTGTGGTGGTCAGACAGACTTCCTGTGGTAAAATGAATTTGATTTCTTTAGCTCTGTGCAACACTAGCCAGCCAAGCGTGTTGAGATCAAGTCATTTAAACACCTAAAACAAATCCGCAGTGTCAATTCATGAGAAGATGTTAATTTTACTCTCATTTTGAGCTTAAACTGTAGGTGAGCAGCACATACAGCAATGTGCTATATGGAGGATGCTCATTGTGAGGAAGCTATTGTTCTATTACTAATCCTGGCTCAGCTTCTCCACCAACCAGCAGTGGAGGCTTAAATGCAGCAACCCTTTTAATTCCCCACTTTGTGCTGCTGTTGTTGTGCTCTTCTTGTAAACAGGCTCAAGAAACATGCCTGCGATTGAATACGAACCACATCTGTTAAAATAAAATGTGGCTTGTAATTTTTCATCCTCCCTCTCCTTCCCCTGGATTGCCTCTTGTCGTCTGTAAGGTGGCGAAGATGTGACCAAGAGCACATCAAAGACGAGAGGGAGGAGGAGGAGGGGAGGCTGTGAGGGGTCTGCTTTACCTTTGAACACAGAATAGGATTGGAGGCTGCGCCAGCTCTCTGCAGGCAAGAGCTCAGGCTGATCAGAGGCTGCCCGGCGCTGCAAATACAGCAGCAGCAACAGCGACGGCGGGCACAAACACTCGCGCTAGAGTCAGTTTCAAAGGAGCCCTCTACCCGCCACTGATAGTCTGAACATAGAGTGACTGCGAGCCTCGCCACTAAAGGGAAACTGAGGCCGCGTGCCAAAGTGCAGCACCCTGCAGAGCTTGCACATTGTCATATGGTCTGAAGTTACTGAATCAACAGCCTCCTGCACAGTTCCTCCTAAATACTGCATTTCCCACGATGCAGAGTGAGCAGAAAGAGAAGAAAAATGTAAGTGCACAGGAAAACGACACACACTCACCTCCATGTCTTCACCAACTAAGAGTTAGATCAATTCACCGATGACCTGTTTCCAGATAATTCAATCTTTCTTTGACTATTTATGCACAGATATTATCAGCTAGATGAATCATAGTTTACAGTTTCTCGGTTAATTGTTCAGTAGTAGAAAATTTCACAGGGCCACAGCTGAAGCCTGGGAGATGAAACCAGGATGGTGTGTGTGTGTGTGTGTGTGTGTGCGTTCTTTCGTGTGTGTGTGTGTGTGTGTGTGAAGCGTTCAGAAAAGGGGGAGGAGCCTTAATGTGTTTCCACTGTCACTGGACTGTAAAACGCAGATGGGACCCCCACCATGTGCTATGGCTCAGAACAGACAGAATCCCAAATGATTCAATATCTATATTTACTTGTTACTATTTCAAAATATATTAAAAATAATGTAAAAATGATAAATGTTACTGTAATAGATTCAAATGCTTCATTAAAAATGAAATCATTTTTTGTTCCTATAAGAACTCTGCCATGTTTTATTTGTAGAGATCTGAAGATAATGGGCTGAAAGTCCCGCCTACTCACCTGTCAATCATCAAGCTTTTATAAATAACTGATTACAGCTAAAGAAATCATGAACATTTATATTTTTTAAAAAGGACAATGTCACTTTTATACAGTATGAAGGGGGCGGGACTTAAACATCTACTGGAACCAGCCACTAGGGGGCGCTTGTTTTGTTTCAGTTTAACTTTCCTGTTCACTCCTACACTGCAAAAACTGATTTCTAAGAAAGTAAAATCGCCTTGTTTTTAGACATTTTGACTTATTTTTCTCTAAAAAGAAAATATATTCTTACAGCCCTACTTGAAATAGGCCAAATCTTCTTAAAATGGTCAAATTTTCTAGATTTGAGCAAAAAAAATCTGCCAATGGGGTAAGCAAAAATTTGCTTGGCTAGATTTCTTAAAATTAGCTAATGTTCTAAATGCAGCAAATTTGGCTATTTTTAAAACAAGGCTCTTAGAAATCAGTTTTTGCAGTGTAGTTTCCATTTACTTCAACGATACAAAGAATTTGCAGATTAACCATAGAGACTTGTAGTTTTCTTGCGTCCTAATGTTTTCTCCCATTTTATTCTAGCAAATCATTTCAAATGAGACCTCATTTTGGTCTGACGTCGAGCAATTATGAAAAAACAATGAAGTGAATTTTAGTTAGTCAGCGAGCAGAAGCAGCAGTTTTAGTTTTTTTTGCAGGATAAAGACTTATATAGATAACACACTCAGGATATGGCCTCCTTTACATTCACACAATCTAACACACAATATTCACTTTTACTTATTGGAAGCTGACATGTCAGTGACCATAGGTAACAGATTACTTTTTCAAAGATGGCCTTTTTCCACACTAGTATAAAATAGGGATGTACCGATACCACTTTTTTCAAAACCGATCCGATACTTAAATCTGAGTACTCGCTGATACCGAGTACCGATACCGATACTTCTACCACACACAAAAAATGCAGCAAATTGGAATACAGGTTTTATTTTTTTTTCTTCTCTGCTTTTTACAACAAATAACTGAGTTAGATTTAAAAAAAAAATATATATATATATATATATATATATATATATTAATAAAAATGATCAGAAAACTAAAATATAAGGTGAAAAATAACCATTTTCTGTGATTTCACAGTGAAATGATTGCATTTTCCACATTTTAACCAAATAAAATGAACTATTTGGCACCATCTCCAGCTCTCAACCCACACTGTTCCTCTTTAGCTCAATAGCTCCCCCTAGTGTTCAATATAGGAAACTACAACATAAATCACAAGTCACAGACAGTGAAGCCACTGGTATCGGGTAACTTTAACTGATATTGGTATCAGGCCGATACCAGTATTGGTATCGGGCCGATACCAGTATTGGTATCGGTGCATCCCTAGTATAAAGGTAAACTTTTGCTTTTAACTTAATAACAAAGTCAGTTTAAGTGCAACTAAAAAGTGACAAAAGCACCTCTTTAGGACATGATGCATCTCCTCCTGCGTGGTGTCTGCCAGACACAGCAGAGAGCTGTTAGAAAGACTCCAGTTCCACCTGCCTTTCTATCCTCTGGGGAAAAACAAGAGCGACCTCAAGGAAGTCCGATATCTGTTTCTGCTCGACCACATCGGTCACGTCTCTGTGGTGAGGCTCGAGGAGCGCAGGATTAAACCAGGCTCTCCAGTAAGACCTCACAGCGCTTCACTGAAACATTCATGAGGTTAACAGCATGGAGTCAAAGACAGAACCGTCGAGTGATCCACGAGCAGAGCCCCCTGCCTGAACCGGACCCCCAGCTGCTTCTTAAACAGGGTAGTGTGACAAGCCCTCCCTCATAGCCCATCAGAAGCTGGCTGTGGGGCTCTGCTGGGACTCTTGTGGTCTCTGCAGGTCCTGGCCACAAACCAGGTCCCTCCTGGAAGGGCTCTGGTAGCCACGCTGAGGTGCTCTTTAAAGTGAGAGCTCCCGAGGCGGGGGATTGGGCTTTCCTTTGCCACGCATGTGTTTGTTCCTCAGAGACAAACACAGGGCTTCTTGTGGCGGCAGAAAGGACACAGCGAGGTTGACATGTTTGGATTGGAGAGCAGTCAGGGCCGTCCACGGAGCCACGCTCTGCAACAAGACGCCGTTATGGAGCTGATGCGGACAGGGGAACCTGTTGTTTCAACAGGACGATTTTAATGTGTTGATAACGGCTCTGGTAGAAAAGAAAAGTCACTAACCTGCAAAACCCATCAGTGGAATTTAATTTAAACAACTTAGATATTTAAAATAATTTCCTTTAAACAGTGAGGTTCAATTACTTTTTTAAGATGAATAACCAAAAATACCTACACTGTAAAAAAGAAAACAGGGGTCTAACTTTAAAAAATTGAAGTAATTGGTCACAAGTAATTAAATTAAGTTATTTCAAAGTTAATTTATTAAGTTTGTTCATAGTAAACTTAAAAAGATTAACTTGGATAAACCTAATTAAATTCCTTGTGACCGATTACTTCAATGTTTTTAAGTTAGACCCGTTTTTTTAAGTTAGACCAATGTTTACTTTTTTACAGTGTAGAGCCGATCCAAAAGTTTCTCTCAAAGTTTAATCTTTGTTTTCCCAAACTTTTTATTAATACAGAAAATACACATGACTTCTAAAACATGTCAATACTTCTCTGTTACCAAGTCTGTGATTTTTACTTTTAGACTCACCCCATGTTTTATAGATGCTGCAGAGGGAGGATTTTATTTTCTTCGATATTAATAGAAGTTGTTCACAGTACACCTTAGAGAATAAACTACTACACGTTTACCGCTGCTATGTTTGATTTTAAATACAGAAACACATTTCTTCTTTATATAGAAATACATATATTTTTGCCTGACCAAAATAAAATTGTAGTAATAATCTTCCCTCACTCACACACACTATAACACCTTTACAGTGTCAAAAAAACTGGAAATAGTCATTTTCATCTGTTTTTAAATCAAATCTTGATAAATATGAACTTTAAACGAATGATCAAATGTATACATTTAAGACAGAAATAAAAGTTATAAAAGTAAAAATGATTCAATTTAGGTCTTTGCATCATTTTTTCTTAAGATCCCACAGAAACCCTAACTGAAGACACAAGCCTCCAGCCTTCACCTCCATCATTTAGATGAAAATTCACACCCCAAAATGTTGAGATTTAAGATAAACAAATAGAAATGCTACCATTTTAGGGTTTAGACTTCATTAATTTCTTTAAAATGTGACCAATTAAAAATCTAGTGAGAAATCTTGTGCATGAAAAACACACAAAGCGTTCTGTACGTTGTTTACAGTGTGAAAATGCACATATGTGCTCCCAACTGTGCGTCCGTGCGCTCCCTCACACGTCTTTTCATGTGTATAATGTGCACTAGATTTAGCAGACATATGACTTCACATGTAGAGGAACTTAGAGATGCCTGATGAAGCAGAGCAAACAGAGTGAAATGTTCAAAAAAAAAAAAGAGAAAATCACAGCGGTTGTTACCTTTCCACCACACTGCATGACAATCACAGCACTACAGAGAGAAAGTTGAGCTGTGTTAATTTGAGCGTTACATATCCACAGGCAATCTGTAGAAAGATGCCAATTACACAGAGTTTTAAAGTGTCTAATTGAGGCCCTTCAGTCTGAATATGTTATTGCCTCTTCTGATTCGGGGTATGAAGACAATATGCTCAGCTGCAGCCTGCTGCTCACTCTTCAAGGGATGTGTGGTGTTAATGGGATGGATGCTCAGCCCTCGGTTCGGCGTCCTACTGAACTAGCGTGCCGCGGGGTGATAATCCTTATTTTGTTGCAATGGCTTATTACAACGCTAGCAGTAAATTTCTTTTTGCATTTAACCACAGGCCCTAACTGCTTGATGTGAGAGCAATTCTCCAGAGAGAGTCAAAAGCATAGAAGTTCACAAAACGGCCTTTTGTCCTGTAAAAATTGACAAAGAAAAAACTGCTGAATTCTGAAATCCCTAGCCTTATAGGTTATGGCGACTGACTGAAGAATCCATAAGGCTGTGATGAATGTGGGACACTTTAAATACTCTAAACAAAACTCTAAATTGAAGTTCAGATGAACCCAGTTGGCCTGCGATTCGACTCTCGCTGCACCGAGGAGCTTTGTCCAAAAAACTCAAGTCGGGTCACGCTGCTTCTCCATGACTCCAACTCCAAAAGCAGCCACCAGACTCTCATTAGGAACCCCATGTTGGAGAACATGAATAATGCACCACACTTAGAACGTTTGCCAGAGTCTGTACATTCACCAGAGCGTTTGATCTCGTCAAGTTTAGCTCACATTCCTGCATTTATTCTGCGGCATTTAACTAAGCAAGTTCCCCGAATGCACACAAGGGTGTCGCGGGCGGTCACTGCTATTTGATGGGTATAAATATGGGAACGTTTGATGATTAACCCAAAAGACTCGTGCACTTGCATCGGGAAGATCAGCTAATGAGAAGCCGGCCTGGTCTTTGGCATCATAAACATTTTACCAAATGTATTCCAAACCAACCCCCCCCCCCCACTGGAAAAAAACAGCTTGAGAGATCTTCCCCCTTATGTACTGTACTTCATCTCATTACTTGGAGTCAACAACATCAACAGGAAGTCTAAAGATCTCCTTGAAAGGAACAGAGGTAAAGGTGAGATTTTTAAAAAGATGATTACTTAAAATAGACCCCCCTCCATTCGGCCCTCTGAGGTTTAAAACAAGCAGAAATCCCTGCAAATATAAAGTTACTGCAAGAAAAGGTTCATTAGGTGACAATTATCTGCCCAGAATGTGGAGTGCATGAAAAAGTGGGTTTTCATTTTAGAAGAAGATACACATTTATGTGAGGAAGCTGGTGATTATTTAAATATAAAATATTAGTTTTCCTAATAAATGATGCAGAACAAGAAAATGGAGAATACTGACAAAAATAAAACAACATATGAGAAATAAGGAAACAATGTTTCAGTATATATGTTTAAACTATATGAAGTGTTCACTTTTTTGATTTGATATTAAAGTAACCCTCGTGCACACACTTAGAACCAGGCCCTTAAACAAGGCCCTGAGCTGGTTAGGGGCCCCAGACAATTACTGTTTATGAAATAAATGCAAAAAAATTCTTATGTGTAAAACAGCATGACTTTTATTAAGGTAAATATTCTTAATTTTAATAATCAATTTTTCCTCCATCGGCAGTTTTTATTTAAAATTTGATCATATTTAAAATATTTACTTTATTTTAAGTAGTGCTGTTTTTGCAGATAATTATTTATTTTTTTTACACTAAAATAATTTAAAGTGGCTAAATGGTGCAGAGTTTTTTTTTTTTTGTGCAAGTAAAAATTACAGAGGGGGGCGAGGGGTTCAAAGTCCATCTTGCCTTGGGCCTCCAAATGCCTTGAAACTGCCCTGCTTAGAACACATGGACTCAAATCTGCTGTCATTTGCAACAAAGATTATGAATATTAAAGTGATAATATGCAGTTTTGCTTGTTTTGGGCGCCCTCTGGTGTCCGTTTTAAATCACTGCCATTAAAAAGTTAGCCCATTGTTTCAGCATCTAAACGCCTAAATCTACCTGTTGAAATGTCTCCTCAGCCTTCATAGTTTTCTACAGGAGCGGTTATTTACTCCTTCAAAGAAATCAGCTGAGTTCAAGCAGGGAGAGATTGAAAAAAATCAGGAATCATGAGCTAAAAACACTCCAGAGCTAGCATAACAGCTAGCCACTTTGGGTTAGCCTAACCCTCGTGAGACACGTGACTTCCTGGGTAACGTGACGGCGACAGAGATTTTGCAATCGTCGTATTCTGGATCTAATCACCAGAAGGGGCTAAGTGACTTTTCATTAACCCTTTAAAGGGTCATATTAGCACAGACTGGCTCAAGGAAAAAATTTTAAAATATGAAAAAGTTGCATATTATCACTTTAAGTAGAATTTTATGCATTTTCTACCACAACAAATTCTACATTTGTTCTATTTCTGCAGTTTATTTAGCCCAATTGAGATTTCAGTACTCTGTTCTGTGGGGATTTTGGAGAAATTTTAAAAAGTAGAAGATTTTGACAATAATTTCAAAAGACTGTTAAATATAACAGTCTAAAGTTGGCACATAGACAAATTCTAACTGGTATTTTTCAGTAAAACAAGTCACACTGTTAATAAAAACATGATGTTAAAACATTTTATAATCACGTGGAAAGTGTATTCTCTGAAGAATTGGGGAACGGTTGCCGAAATTCTAGACACTTTACTGAAGGTCAGAATAGCCTACTTGCAATGTGGGCAATCTTCCCCTTAAGTCATTTAGCTTTAATTTCCACATCTGATATCACAAAACGTGTTCCCTGTAAGAGGGATAAGCTTAGCGTTGGCCCGAGCTAAAAATAATAAGTCTTAGATGTTAAGAGACCAAGGTTTGTTCTCCCAAGTCATTAGCTGAGATAGCCGTTACGCTGACTTTTATTCCCACAGAGGACAGCAGGAGGAACGGTGCCCTGCCCGCTCCTGCTTTCAATGTCATTCCAAAGAGTTTCATCCACTCACAATAAAACAAGATTTCCCCATTAATATGATCCCAGAACGAAAGATTAGCCACGTGATTGCATTCATTAAAAATTCCTCAACGCGTGGTGTTAAAATAACGCCATTTAAGTCAGAACCTATCAAGTCGATTTACGGATCATCATCCGAGAGTCCTCCTCGACAGATGACAAGCCGCCGTATCTGCGTAAAGATAAGAGCATCTTCAATGCACATGAGAGAGATGCTATCGGCCGTGGAAGAAAAGATGAGAAAGTTCAGCAGAAACGCTCATCCAAGAACTCAATTACGGTAAACAAGAATAGTTAATTTGTTGCCAGCAGATAATCAGAGTGGATTAAGGAGATAAAAACTGATTTTAAGGTGGTGTGGCAGGGAACTTAGCGTGCTAGCAAAGCTCTTTAATTTTAGAAAGTCAGACTTCTTAAATCACGTTGGGGATATTTGATACACAGTCACTCATCCTGCCCCTTTGACAGCAATGAAGGTAAAAAGTTAGGGGCTATAAAAATGATATACATGACAACGGCATTTCATCATGTGTTGTACCAGCTCCCAGATACTCGCTGTTAGCTCAGGACCCAGAGGAGCTTCTGTATCTTCATGATAAACTCATCTGGCATGATTTATTAACTAGTGAATCACACTCTGCTCCCGCTCCATCACACACACACACACACTCTCTCTCTCTCTACAACTTCCCTGGAACAGTAAGCCTTTCCACAGGGACAGTCAAAGTCATTAGCACCTCCAAACTTTCTCCATGCTAATTTCTGCTTTGATATACTGCGTCGCTCGCTTAAAACACGGTTCAGAAACAAGGTGCAAATGCTTAAAACTCAAAAACCCAATCGCATTGCTTGGATCTGTCACGTAAGAAGAGTCACTATAATTAGTGCAGAAGTTTTTTAAAAGTTTATTGGAAGACTTATTAAAAATGTAAAAAAAAAATGCATACTTGTTTCATTCTGAATTCATCATTCTGTGGATTTAGAGTACCTCCCGTAATCAGAGGTACTACCCATAATGACCTTGTGGAGGTTAGGCTAAGGCAGCTGTCTTATCACATCGGCCCGACCCAGGTCTCCAGCGATCCATCGGGTGCACTGCTGGCACTGGACTGCACAAAGAATGCTGGCATCATTTCATTCTTTGAGCCTCCATCTGCCACGACTCTGACCAAGGGGCTACTTCTTATTTTAGACCATCTATTCGCATCCTCACATCCATGTCTGCTCGCACAGACCCCCACCGGCCCATCATCCCTGTCCCATTTACCCCTCACATCCACTCTTCAAGCGCAAAAACTTCTGCTCCCAAGGCGGAGCTAGGCTGAACTCTATGAAGTAGACTGGAAACATCCGTGTCCTTCCCCAAACTTTGTCAGGTGAAGGATAGTGGTTCTGCTCTAATGGACAGAGAAGCAGCTCTGCCCTCTTACTTACACAGCTCTTTAAAAGGAAATCCCAGACAGCCGGTGCAACAAAACCAACATTCAAACACACTTTCAGGGAAGCTTTGTGATGGGAGCAGCTTGGTAACAACGTTAGACAAAAAAAAACAACATTTTATTTACATTTTGTGCTTTCTTTTTCGTGGATTTAATTTCAAATCAACAACAACAACAAAAAACAAGGCAGATTTCAAATCTCCAAACATCATTCCCAAAAATGTTTTCCCTAATATTTGCACACCATGCCTTATAGTGTCAGCTTTGTTAGGAAATACATAAAACCTTCATCACAACTGGAAACATACCAGACTCTAAACTTTAACATGTGCATGATGGACAGTCTTCAAAACATGGACACAAAACCAAAACAGTCAAAGTGACAACGATGTACCAAGGGAGAACAGTTGGAGGTAATTGACTTCATATGCAGCTAAGATGAGACCTGGCATGCAGCCGATAGCCGTGTGGAGAAAGTAGCAGTTTACACTCCATAGATTGTGCTGTCGTGCACGATAAACTGCAACAACCATATGCAGGCTGATCAGCGTCAGTGGGCTATAAATTGACTTTGCACAATTGTGCAAATCTCAAAAATAAATCCTTCTGGTCTGAAACGAGGGAATAAAGTATGTCTTCCTGGGACGAGCATATAAAAAAGAACCCCAGCTGTCCGTTATGAGGATCTGACATCTTCTGACGTGAGCGCGCCTGAGTGTTGTAGCTTCTTTAACCACCTTGTTGGCTGAGCTTGTAGGTGCAAACGCACAGCCAAGTCAAGTAGAGAAAGACTGCCAAAGAAATGTCTGGCAAAAAGAAAACCTACACCTCTCCTGCTGGATGGGATAAATCTCCATGGTATGAAAGTACACCTGAGGCCCCTTCTGTACCAGAACAGTTCACTTTGACTTCTCTCTTTTTGAATTATCATGACAACATTGGCTGTAATCGTGCAAAACTTCTAAAATGCAACACTTCTGATATCACAGACTTTCCTGCATGCATACGTCGGCTAAAAGATGGAGGTACATCTACTGTCTTGGTGTTAGTCCGCTAGATAAACCACTCACTTTCCATCCGTGACCTCTATTTCTTGAACTTTTGACTTGCTTTTGTTCTGCGTGTCTCTTCACCGAACAGGACCACTTTATTGTGAAATTCTCCATCAGGTGGAGTAGACAGCGCTTTAGTGAATGTGAATTGTTCTGTGTTTTAAGATTAATCCCCGGAGTGTGCATCGCAGCCCTGCACCATTAGTTTGGAATTTAAAAGGAGCACAGATAAATAAATCATAATCCCGGGCTCAGCACTTCTCAGTCACCTTTTTTGTTGTATCTAACACCCCAATTCCTGGCAGGCTGGGCACAGGAAGGCATGTAAGATCTGTGGCTGCTCGGGAGAAAGGAAACAAACAGGTAGTGGAAACCTCAGCGGGCCCTGCATCTCTGTGCACTGCCTTCCTGACTTTGTCCTATCAAAGCAGGTTGTGAGACCTTGCTGCAGTTCGCCGGTAGTCCCTTGCTATGCACACTTAGTGGCCTCTGGGAAAAGCACTCCAGGTGCTCATTGACTTGCATGAAGGCTGACTTTAGTTCTCACGCTGGTGCATTCGAAAGACTGATGAGCTGCTATTGATCTCTTTGTAGAACATGCTTCTTTTTTTTTTCCACCAGAAGATTATACAAATAATGGAAAATGAAGGATTTTCCCAATTATCCCCATTGGTCATTATTCTAGCAAGACAAAGAAAGAAAACAAAGAAGAAAAATTTACCATCGACCCCTGTTAATGCTACCGGTGGAGGGGGCTGGAGAATGAGTTGAACGCGGTGCTCATAGAAATAGAAAAGTAGACTCCTATTACCCACGAGTGCTGAGAGATGCCCAGCACAAGTGAGACGCCGTTTGCTTTCAAGGACACCTAGGATCCCAAGGTACTTGTTGAAGAGGAGGAATATTATTAACCCCAGTGGCATGGCTCTCCGTTTCTTTATATTTCACAGACAGAACCGTCAAACCATTATACCGCGGCATTTCTTCGAATGGTGAAAGCTAATTTGACTTGGGAAAAATTGTTCTGCGTAAGGTCAAAACAATGCCACAACAATGGCGGAAATGGGGCATTTTAAATATAACTTGTCAGAAGTGGAAACTTCTGAAACACAAGCTGTTCTTTTTTTTTTCTAGGCCAACGTGCACCGGGTTGCCATGACTAGACACTCGTCTAAAGAGAAAAAGGACACTTTTACTTTAGAGACAAGCGAGATCAGGGTTGACAACTTGCTTATTGATTATCTTCTGCACCACTGACTCAAAACATTTTTAATAAAAAGACTTAATTATTTGGTGCAAAGCTCCAGTGTTAGGTTTTAATGTTCGATCCCCAAACACATCATGTCTTGAAGTGGAAAGAATGATAATTAGAAAAGTACCAAATTAATTACTAGGCTGTTACTAGAAGTAAAATATAGTCAACAAGGTCATGTTAATGCTTAATGTTGGTTGCCAAGTTTTTGATAAAAGTGGAAGTACTGCTCAGAATTATAAAACTGTCCATTGATCAAAATGTTTGCAAAGAAATATGAACACTGTGCTGGCTTGTCTGGTCAAGGCCTCACATCACTGGGAATTAGGGATGTACCGATACCACATTTTTCAAAACCAATCCGATACTGATACTTAAATCTGAGTACTCGCCGATACCGAGTACCGATACTGATACTTCTACCACACAAAAAAATGCAACAAATTGGAATACAGGTTTTATTTTTTCTTCTCTGCTTTTTACAACAAATAAATGAGTTAGATTAAAAAAAATATATATATATATATATATACATATAATAAAAAATTATCACAAAAAAGTATCACAAAACTAAAATATAAGGTGAAAAATAACCATCTTCTATGATTTCACAGTGAAATTATTGCAGTTTTCCACATTTTAACCAAATAAAATGAACTATTTGGCACCATCTCCAGCTCTCAACCCACACTGTTCCTCTTTAGCTCAATAGCTCCCCCTAGTGTTCAATATAGGAAACTACAACAGAAATCACAAGTCACAGACAGTGAAGTTCCTGGCATCGGTTCCTGGTATCGGGTAACTTTAACCGATACCGGTATCGGGCCGAGTGCATCCCTACTGGGAACCATTATCACGGCATAGAAAGAAAGTGGTAAAATATGATGCTGGTCTCTCCGCGGACTCCGCACACGGCAGCACAGCACCTGGTCTGCTGGGCTGCACGTATTATTGACGGGGACATAGCGCTGAGTCTGAACCCTTGGATCGAATTATTGGTGGGGACAGTTCAGTGACAGCTGGGTATTGGTATGACGTCACCTCCGTCCGTGCCAAATCTACGCCCATGGTGCTGGTGCTCAGTCAGGAACAGTCATTAGGTAGTTTGTTGAACGCAGCTCCAACTTTAGACTTTAACCTTCTCACTCACTTTCACTAAGCTACAACTTTTGGTGACTAGTTGGAAAATACAAAAATTGCAAGAATTTATGTTTCAGTGGGAATCACATTGAATTGATTATTACTGAATTGGTTAATTGTGAATCATGCAAATGTTCTTGTTGCGTTTAATCACAAAGTGTTTGCCTTTTGTTTTATGGCTCATCATGTCTGAAGGCTGCCTAGGATAGATAATAACATATTGATTGATGTATTTTGTGTTTCTCAGATGTGCTAAAAATGATCACTGACAGAATCTCCAGGAGGATCAGAACAGCCGTGACCAGAGTTTGACCCATGGGCGTCGCAACCATTATGTCAGGAGGGGACGTGTCCCCCCCACTTTGTAAAATCAGGCATTTGGACCCCCCCACATTTACCGAGTCCGTCTTGCGCTCGTTCGGTTGTTCTCAAAGAAATCCATTCCACTTGATTAATTAGAAATCACTTAGACCGCTGAAATCCACTCCATGTTTTCCTGGTTACCCTGCACCCTGACACGCTGCTCTCCTTCTGGACCCGACCTCACCTCGCGCTGCAGCTGAAAGCAAACCGAACCGGGAAGGAGGTCGACCAGAAACCGGAGTGTTACTCTGGAGGGGTCAGGGTTAGGAGGCACAGGAATAAGACCTGAATGACCAGAGGAGGTAAACCCCCCACAGATAATCACCTATGGCCTCTAATAAAAAGGTAAATGCGCCTCAATCAAGTTTCATTCTGGATCTACAGGTAGCAGAAAAAAGTACAGGAAGCACAATACTATATATATATATATATACCAAAATATCAGAGACAGAACAATAACGACAGGAAAACAATGGAAGAAAATAATATATAAATACAAGTAAAATGTTATAGTGAAAAATAAAATAACAATAATGAGTGTAATTCACTGCTCTTTATAAAAGAAAAAGACTACCAGTAAATTAATAAGTAAATAAAATAAGTACATACTTTATTTGGGGGTCAACATTTAACACCTAAACACAACTGTTGATTATTTTACAAAAAATAAGAGTACTGAAGATCATCAGTACTATAGAGATCCTCTAACCTGTTATTTATCCTGATTAAATCTGTTGTTCTTAGTAAAAATTTAATTTCCAAATAAACACAAAGTTACACTTGATTTCTTACTAAGAGAAACTCACTTTAAATACCTCTAATTCAACTGTTACCAGTAAAATGTTTTATTTTAAATGGATAAAATGAAAACACAAGCCCAGCTGTCAGTACACTGAACAACAGATATTAAACTAGTACTGTTTTCATTTCAGATTGGTAGAACTTCAGTCTTCTTAAGAACAACCAGGTTCTTGATATTTGTTTTCAAATAATTGATGTCACTTATTTAATTCTTCCTAAGCTGTTCAGCCTGAATAGTCCATTTAAAGTGACATCATGAGTAGTAACAGTTGAATTAGAACCAGTTAAAATGAGTTTCTTCTGGTCAGAATTCATTTTCAGCTCCATCATGTTTACTCCAGACAGGAAGAATAGACTAGTAGAGGTTGTGCTGCAAACCCAATACACATGAATGGGAAATGTGACTAAATGTGTCCTAAGAATAACACTGAAGTTATCTGAAGTATTCATTGTGGATAGTAGAATAGTATTATGTGTATCTGTAATGTTACATTTTACTTGGAACTGCTGATTTTTAGCTATCTGAATACATATTCAGTCTTGTTAAAGTCACCACCTTAAATTTTTTAAGGATTTGGTTTCAATTCAGTTGTTGGATAGAATCTCTACTAGTAACAAAATACCTGTGGAAATTTGTATTTTCTATTTTACTAGTAATACTATTTGGACTAGGATAAATTACATTATTGTTATGTAAAATAGAAATAACAAAGAGGTGAGATTTTTAATTAAATGTTTAAAAAAAAAAAGATCCATTAAATTTAAGTTCAGTCCTGCTGGTATTCTCATCTCATGGCTGCGCTACAATAAGAATAAAAGAAACACACATTCAGCATCTGATTAGAAGTTAGAAATACTGTAGAATCAGTTCTTCAGTAGTGGGTACTTTTTGTAGTAGTTGTACCAGTTCTTTACTTCAGTAGTTCAGGAGCAACCAGACTGAATCACTTTGATAGAAATAAAAAATGTCCTGTCATTTTAGTGGAAGATGCTGCAGTCAGTCAGTCACATCATTGTAAACCAACCAGTACTAACAGGACTGAACTTTACCTGGTTACCAGTAGAGAACTGGTAGAGCTCTGATTAGTTAAGGGTTGAACAGCTGGTTGTCTAATGAGTTCCTTCCAGAACTGGAGACATGTCAGACCATTATCATGTCTTTGAACTACTGTGGAGTTTGTCACTGTATTCACATCTTTAGTTCTGACATGAAACCACTGCAGGTCATGTTACTTCCATAAGTTTTTTTCAGTCTTTTCTCTAAGATCTGAATAGACCAGCTGATGGTGTTCTAGGGAACACAGCTGCTAAAAATGAAGACTTCCTGTTGAATCTGACTCTGAAATAGTTACCGAGTTCAGTTTTTACTACTGTAGGTAAAATAGGTGTTTAACAACTTGTTAAATGCGCCAGAATGCAGGAAATGGCATCTATGCCAAATATTTTTTTCTTTGGAAAAGTGTCCCCCCCACATTTTTATGCTTCTGACGCCCCTGGTTTGACCAAATGTTAAGCACCAAACTACTACATGTAAAGTAGCTGTGCTTTTAGAGCATTATTACCACATTCACATATGGTTCTTGACCGCTGGTGCTGAACCCTGAAATGACTGTGGAAGAGAGAAATGCAGCAGGAACTCAGGCTAAGCAGGTGTGCTTTTTCCTCTTGTCTTTTTTTGTACAGGACATGGCAGTTTGACAGTATTCTGTCTCCCATCCTTAGTGACATAAGACTCTGGAGCTCCCCTATAATTAACCCGGGCTGCGCTCCAGCCCAGGTAGTGCAGCAGAGAAGGCCCGCTGACTGCCAGCGTGTCTGGCAGACACCACCCATCCCACAAAACCTGGAGATGATCCTGCTCAGGAGACACTTTGACACTCTGCACCGCGCGCACGGTGGACTCAGCAGAGCCGCAGCCAACAAACCCATCTGTGAAACTCATTATTAGATCGCCGCTAAAGACTCGAACAAGACCCTCCACAATCAAACAGGATTCTGCAGACACTTTATAATCTGTATATGCAAAATGTCTAACTCACCAGCTACTTCATGCGCTTGTTCTCTCATATTTCTCATTTTTATTTGGCTGAAATACTTCAGCATTTTGCACCGGTTGACGTGGCAAATCTAAATAACAAAAAACATGCTCCTTTAAAAGAAAAAGCTTCTAACTGCATCCACCTCATAGAAATTACAGTCTGGTCCACGAAACATTTCTACAGCAGCATCCTGAGGTGCAGAACATTATCGTGCATCAGCATTTCTTAAAAGGGCCCCTAAGAGCTGTAAGATTCTCGGTATCATCTTTGTCGTTGGATAAAGAGAATCCATAAGCCCCTCATTGTTTGCAGTTTGACCAGGTGCTTGGCTCATAAAAACCCTCCATTCATCTGCCGAAAACTGCTGGCTTGCACACAAAACCGAAAACATCTCTCTTGTCCGGCGCTCTGGAAAAATATATATAAGACTAAAATGTGTGGACATCGCCTAAAGATTTTACAGGGATAACATCTTCTCTTGTTTATCTGTCTTTAGTCAAACTCAATAAATCAATTTTTTTTTTTCTATCGAGCATCAGAATAAACACACAGGTCATAAAAGGCCACGGCGGCGACGACGTTAATGGCTTTTTGCTGCCTTGAAATGAGCATGACTCTACAAATTAAATAGGTTTCTTATAAAGACCAGAAGTCAATTAATGTTTAATTTGACTGCAAATTAAACAGAGAGGAAAACAGGAGCTTTTCTATTAGATTAATTTCAGTCTGTTTCAAGGGAGCATTACACCAAAAGTGCTGCTTACCCTCACCTTCCATTTTGGCTGCACTTTTCTTTCAAAATGATTAATTCATGAACGGATGACTGCACAGGCCTGGTGAGCAGTTTAGTGTTTCTTTTCTTTCTTTTTTTTTTTAACACTGCGAGCATAATCTGCTTTCAAACATCGAATGAAGCCGCTCTCATCCAATTTACACATTCCATTTGATTCTTTTAATTTAAATCATTTCAATAATTAAACGTGGGGCGATGCTGATTTAAGATGTTCAGAGATTTCCTTTTCTTTAAACAAACGGAAGATTTAGAATTCCTTAACGTGTTTTCATTTGTGTTTATTAGACTTAAAAAAAAAAACGCTCTTGATTAAATCTCATTCGGTGCTCAATTATAAGCTGCCACCTAATGGGCAGTGAGTCATTTCAGCCTTTTTTCTTAAGTAAATGGCATCCAAATGTGCTACTAATTAATCCAAACAAGCTCTGGAGGCAAGTATCAGATAAACATTAGCAAGATCTTGGCAGGCTGCTTCACAATCAGACACCTAAAAAAACAACATCTTAAAGTGTTTTTAAGGTTTCTGCCACCAAAAAAACGTCTCATGTTTAGACGGGAATTTTTAAGAAACCTTACAAAATAAGTAACAACATATGATCCCAGATCACAGACTAATAAATGAGCTTTCCAGGAAATTCTGATAACCCTTTTTTCAACTTTCATCAAAATGGCTTCTCAGACACATCAATCAATTCTCATTTGTTGCTACATATTTAAAAGTCAGCCAGTTAATGGTTTGTTGGAAAAAATTAACCAATTTAAAACCTCAAAATGTTCTGTCATATCATTCCTGAGATTAAAATTTCTTTTATAGAGATGAAAATAAGACAGCCATGAGTTTTCTCTGGTCGTATGAAGAACAGAGTGGTCCTTCACTTCCTGTTTCCTTGGTTAAAATCTCCACACCACTATCAGTTTAAAATTATGAGGTCATTTATGAACTTCTATGTACATTTATGGTTGTCGTTTAAAAAAAAACTGTGTTCAATGGAAAGTGTACTTTTATGCAGGCGTTTGAAAAAAAACTCATCATCAAATTTAGCTAACAAACTAGCTTTGTAGTTGGGTCAATCCTACGAAGACGTTTTTTAGCTTCTCGGTAAAATTAGAATGGATCAGTTTGCAGGTTGAGTCCATTCCTACTGTTTGTTTGGCTTAAGAACATTCAGTGTTCACAATTAGAAATCAAACTTTTACTTAGAAACAGACTTCTAATGGCAAAAACTTAATCCCTTTAAAGAATGGCAAAATTAAGTATTTAAAGATGTTATTTGATAGCAAAAACTATTCTTTACATTAGCATTGTTTTATTACAAGCTTCAAAAGTTAGCGTGTCTGCCAGTGAAAATAAACAGTCTGCTTCAGGTTTGCTAGAGATGCTAACAACCCAGCTAACTGATTAGCCAGCGCTAGCCTGTCAAACCATAGATATAATATATATGCCCTATCTGGGAGTCGACAGCATCCCTACAAGGCGGCCATCTTACTTCAGACAGTTGACATTCTGCTCTCTATGGTAGCAGATGGAAGGTAAGTGAGATGAACGGATTTACAAACGATTTACTTTCTTACAAACCTTATTATGTAAAGGCTAGAGATGAAATACTTTCACATTTATTGAGTTTCCCAACCATTACCAATATATTTCACAGCCACGTCTCTGACATTTAAAACAAAGCAAACCGTTTGAAAATCGGTTAAAAATTGAGAAAGTTAGAGGTATTCAATAGTTCATGCAGCATTGACACCAATGTTAAGAAAGAGGGCAGCTGTCTGAAGTAAGATGGCCGCCACGTAGGGACATCAGGGCCCATTGACGAACAGAGGGTAAGATATCTAGCCTTTATATGTGATATCTATGTGTCAAACTCCCAATGCTAATTATTAACGAGAAGAAAAACACAGAAAAAGCAATTTTCTACTAAATAAACATATTTACTTTAAAACTATAATTAAAACATATAATTAATATGCACCAAAATTAAAATAACTACATAGATACTTTATAACATATATACTTTAGCTAATATAATAATACAGGTAATTACTTAACTGAAATTTATTTTTAAATAAAAACTATCAGATCATGTAAGACATTGGTACATTTTGTTTTACCATGAAGCTGTGGTATATCTGCTCAAGGTTGTCATTCTACCACAATCTCTTACCAGCTCATGCCTACACTGGCACAAAATCAAACCGTAAAATAACTCCAGATATTAAAACGCTCATATCTAAATCACTATCAAAACCAATAAAAAATGTAAAATGTAAAAAAAAAAACCCACGACATCCCTCTGATGGAAGACTTCTTAGATTGCATCTAGTTTCTCTCTAAATTGAGAATGTAATTTCATTTTCCATTAAATACAGAGCGACGGAGAATTGATGTCTGAACGCGAGCCGTCGTTAAGGGTCAAACGTTAGATCCAAATTCACGACACAGGTCGAAACCGCAAATCAGCTGGGCACAAAATACCCTTCTGTTCCCACTGTCACCTCCTGGTACCTTCACGCTTTGTGAATATAACTGGGAGGGAGGGTGAGGGGGGGAGGGAGGAGAGTGTGTTTGGGGGTGGTGGAAGGCATGGGGGGGGGGGGGGGC
>SSNR01000001.1:3763729-3808088 GCA_006937965.1 Callopanchax toddi
GGGGGGGGGGGGGGGGAGCCAGAAAGCAGGGGCTGAGGCCGAGGAGCCTGGATAAATTAGCCAAACCACTTAGGTGATTTCAACTAAAATTAGCAGTGCTGCCTCTGGGCTCCATCAATTCTGAACTTGCTCAAACTCTGACAAGCATTGGGGGAACTTTTTCCCCCCGGCCTCTATCTAGAAGCCCCCTCTCTCTCTCTTTCTCTCCCTCTCTCTTCCTTTCTTCCTTACATCCTATCCTCTGCTTACCCTCCACATTTCACTACAGAAATCCTCAGTTATAGGCCACTTAACCACTTTATTTCTAATCCTACTCATAGAAACAGCATTTTAATTTGGGGGCACATCAACCAATCCAAAATAAAGAAGGCATAAAAACTAAAAAGAAGATTTAAAAAAATGGAATGATGTCTAAAAGGGTGCTTTGATTGATTTTTAGTTCTAGAGACACATTCAAGGTTAAAACATAATTGCATAGAACCCACTGATGAAGATGATACACAATCAGCTGAAATTGCAAAGGGTTTCTTCAGAAAGCTGTATAACAATGATTAAGAACTATTAAAATACACACATCAGACGCTGTGTGTAATGTGATCAAATCAGAGTTGCCGTCATCAGGTCACATTTTGTTCATCTTTATCAAAATAAAAACAAATAAATCCATAAAATTATCCTTTTTACTTTTACTCATTTTATAGGTAAAGGTCGATCACTGAATGCAAAACAGTGTTAAGAACTGCCGTCCTAAAGTCATTTTATTGTTGTTTATTTTAATTTAAATAAAATCCATGATTCAAAAAGCGGTGCTGATGAAAGTTTGGATATTATTCTTTATAATATGTGAGGGGGAGAAGCTCCTATAGGATTTGCTTCTTGGAAGAATGGCTGAGACGTCGGTTTGGTGAACATTTAAAATGTTGATTTAAGTCAACTACAGTTACTGTATATCCTAATTATTCTGTTAGATCGAAGGATGAAGCCATCTGAATAAAATATCTGCCTTTCAAAACTCAAAACACAAGTTGTGTATTTGAACATCTTAACCTTCAAAAATGTTTTTAAGACTGATCAAGGAGGTTGAAATGTAGAATTTGAAAAGACTGTTATGAATCTGCTTTTTAAAAGAATAAGAAAACGTTGTTTTAGACAGCACATTTCTCATTTCTCATGCACTAACTCATGTCAAGACCAGACCTGCAGCCACAACACAAAAGGTCTGATTATATAACATGCATCAGCTGGGCTTTTTCTGGTATAAAAACAACAGAACAAAAACAAAACATTCTTACATAAATCTGTAATTATACAGCAGGTTATTATTGCTAAAGTTCTAAATTTTCAATTGTGAATTTTTAAACTTTGTTTTTGTGTCCATCATTTTCTGTGTGGTCTAAAAGGGCTGTAGGTGAGAAGGATTGAGCCACTCAGATTTTCTGTTATAGTTTAACCAGGAAAATGGAAAAGAGGTGGATTATTTCATGAAACACGCTGACAGAAATAGAAAAAACTAATATATTTAAATATAAAGCAGACTTTTAAACTATCATATAAACTCAGAAATCATTTTATTAGCAATGGTTCACACAACGCAACCAATATGGCTACTAAATCTCTTCAAGAAGACCTTCTTATTTTTTAAGACATTTTCTCCTTTTTGCTTTGTTCTCAGTAAAAATATCAGATAATGCTCAGATCCTAATGGATTTTCTTCTTTGCATTGAGTTTTATTTTTTCTGGGTCACTTTCATGTTAACAAATGACACTACCGACAGTCAGATGGTTTCCTATGGAAGCCCATTTCCGCCATTTTGAAAAATATTTTTTGATATACTAAGTCATCATAATGAGATACTATCTCATAATTAGGAGACGCTAAGTCATAATAATAATAAACTTAGTCATAATAATGAGACGCTAAGTCATAATAATGAGATACTAAGTCATCATAATGAGATACTATCTCATAATTAGGAGACGCTAAGTCATAATAATGAGAAACTTAGTCATAATAATGAGACGCTAAGTCATAATAATGAGAAACTTAGTCATAATAATGAGACGCTAAGTCATAATAATGAGATACTAAGTCATCATAATGAGATACTATCTCATAATTAGGAGACGCTAAGTCGTAATAATGAGAAACTTAGTCATAATAATGAGACGCTAAGTCATAATAATGAGACGCTAAGTCATCATAATGAGATACTAAGTCATAATAATGAGATACTAAGTCATAATTACGAGATACTAAGTCATAATTATGAGATACTAAGTCATAATTACGAGATACTAAGTCATAATTACGAGATACTAAGTCATAATAATGAGATGCTAAGTCAAAATAATGAGATACCATCTCATAATTATGAGCTGCTAAGTCATAATAATGAGATACTATCTCAAAATAATGAGATACCAAGTCATAATAATGAGATACTAAGTCATAATAATGAGATACTAAGTCATAATAATGAGATACTAAGTCATAATAATGAGATACTAAGTCATAATAATGAGATACTAAGTCATAATAATGAGATACTAAATCATAATAATGAGATACTAAATCATAATAATGAGATACTAAGTCATAATAATGAGATACTAAGTCATAATAATGAGATACTAAATTATAATAATGAGATACTAAGTCATAATAATGAGATACTAAGTCATAATAATGAGATACGAAGTCATAATAATGAGATACTATCTCATAATTATGAGATGCTAAGTCATAATAATGAGATACTAAGTCATAATAATGAGATGCTAAGTCATAATAATGAGATACTAAATCATAATAATGAGATATCTCATAATTATGAGATGCTATCCCATAATAATAATGAGATACAATCTCATAATTTTGACTTAGTATCTATTTATTATGATTTAGTATCTCATAATTATGAGATAAGTATCAAAAAATATTTTTCAAAATGGCGGAAATGGGCTTCCATAGTTTCCAGATTACTTGTATTTCCTTTATTTCTGTTTTGACAAGATTCTCAGTGCGGCTGATTAAAATGCAGAAATAAACCATAGTAAAACTTCACTAGACACTTCTTACTTCTCCTTCCCTTGTATAAATTAAACAAACCCAAACCAAACATGTGAATTTTAGATTAAATATTCCATTTGACTTAGATTATTGAGTCTAATTTGGTCTCATTCAGCCTCTCTTCTACTTACTTGTAACCCATGTCTAAGTTTATTGCTTGAAAACCCCAATAAAAGGAGTTTTAACTGTTTTTCATTTTGACTACGATGATGTAACTCCTGTTCACTCATTAGTCAGTTACTCTGACAGGAGAAATAATCAACAGAATAACAAAAACAATATGTTGTATTTGAAAAATGAGGAAAATTAATGGAAATTGTATTAGCTTTAATAGTTTAACCTACCTTTAATAATTCATTACTAACTTTTAAAGACTCCTTTTCTATGGATACAATCACATCCACGGGTTCAAATGTGTGCATGTTGGTCAGTAAGTGTCCAGAACTAGACATGCAAACTGTTGGATGAGTCAAATCACACAAACTGTGTTCTGTCTGTGAAAAAACAGTTAAAAATGTTACAACTTAAAGAAATCACAAATACAAAGTGCACCTACAGCCGTGATGTTTTTCCTTTATTAATATGAGGAGTAACACATTTGAGAAAACAAATTTACAACCATGATCATAGCCACATAGGCTTATTAATGGAACACAGATATGTCGATAGAAGTAGAAAAAAATGAAGAAAAAAAACATTTAAAAGATTAATTTGGTATCAGTCTATCTGTGCTCTACTGATAAGCCTGAGACAGTGTTGCTATATTCATGCACTTATGCTTTAAAGCTTTAAGTTCCCTCATTAAACTGAATTATCACAGAAAAAAACCCACATGATGTGTATGTGATTATACATTTACACATTTATGAATAAATGTTGACTAACGTAACCTGTGGTACTGATTTGATTCTGACAGCATCCTTACCCAACACTCCCCATAAATCATAAAAATGTCTCACCAACCAGACATCGGCTCTTTATTCAAACTAAAGACAACACTTGAGATAAGAGTGACAAATGTCACTATGTTGTGTAAATACTAAAGACCGCGTGAGCCCACTAAATAGACAGAGATGGAGACGACAAACAGGATCAGTGTTTAGACCAGGTGGACTAAATGAACCTGTCCTTTAAATGAGGTCCCTCTGAGCCACTGAGACTCCACGCTGACGCTCCCTGTGTCTCTAACTGGCTGCTGCACAAACAAAAGCCAAGCAGTGGATTTTTTATTCAAAATCCAGAATTCCAAATCACCTCTCCCAGAGATTATACCGCACCCTCTGCACACTTTGTCTAATGTGTTCAATTAATGAGAACAGTGTTCCAATTAAAATGTCAAATCCCAGCAAATTTAATTTCTAGGTGAAATGCAAGTGGTTGGAGAGAAAGTTATGATAGAAAGGAGAGGTTTCACAAGTTTTATGCTGTGCACCTGCATTTTTTTTTTTTTTTTTTTTTTTGCAGTTTAACACAGCTGTAACATTTAGCATATCTGGGAACTTTGATTTCCATCAACAGAAAAACCTGTGAGAACATAAAGACCAGCTCAATGCAAAGTGCTTATCTTTCCTCAGCTCAGCTTTCCCGGTGGTATAACTTATTTGCCCAAATGTTACATGAATTAATTTTGCCTCAACCTCCATCTTCTACAGGGCCAGGACTGGTAAATGTATGCAGACAAATATTCTCATCTCTGTTGGGAGCGTCTAGCGGAGGACGTTTCTGTAGGAATATGGAACATTCTTTATTCGGCGTAACAACTTCTGCAAACCTATTGTTTTGAGTTGACACGGTGCTCCACAAAAGCATGTCGGCTCTTATATCAAATTCGCCATTCTGACCTCCGCCCTAGTTTCAAGTGGGGAGGAGGGGGGTAGAGGAGTCCACGTGAAACAGAGTGGGAGAGAGTGAAGACAAGAGAAGTTATAGAGAGAAGCTTTCCAAGGACGAATCGAACTTCCTAATGGAGTCTCCAGAAGCTGGAGAGTTGTGCACCAGTGAAGAAGACGAGGGCAACAGGAACAACAGCTCCCTCTGGGGTGAGAAGACAGGGCAGCAGTCAAGGGCAGCAGAAACATAAGTAGGTAGATGAATGGAAGCTGCGCTGATTCATTAATTGTATAAATGAAGCATCACAGGCTGCAGCGCCGATTGTGGAGGTGTCTTAAAAATACCAGCCTATTCTTCACTCTGCCCTCTGGTTTCTTCTCCTTATTGTTGATGCTCCAGTCATTTAAAGTTTGGCTTGAGAAGTTTGAAAGTTTGCATCTATAAAAAGCATCCAACTACAAAATCTGCCCAATTCTACACCAGCTGCTTCTGTTAAATAGACCTCAGCTTTTTTTTCTTTCTTTTTTTTTTTTTTTTTTTTAAGTAGAGCAAAAAAGTTAGGATGCTCCATCAAACTGAAAAAAGAAAGGTTTGAAAGAAATAGATTAAACCCTATATTTAATTTAGTGGAGTTCACAGACCATACGTTAAACTCTGAACTGAGACATTCGCTTTTTTTCTTTGAACTTAAAGGATTTGGAGAATGTGGAAATGTCTCTTTACTTGAATGACATTGCTGAAAACTGGTATTGATTGGCTCGTTATTGTCAGGCTCCAAAGCCTCTGCATTATATAAAGACTTGTGGAAATGACTGAATGGGCTCACCTGTGAAAAATCTGTAGCTTTTCACTGCATCAGGTAAGATTTTATAGAAGCAGGTATGAACAAAATCCTTAAAGATAATTTGTTTATCACTTTGTGATAACAGAACTCTTATAAATGCCTTATAAATTAACTGAGTAGCTTATAAACACCTTATAAAGAATTATTAAGCATTTATAGATATTAATAAGAACATATTCATGCATTGACAAGCTTTTTATTTGGCAAGCTCATAAACTGAACTTTGATTTATCAGGCAAATGTCTTTTTACATTTTTTACTAAATGCCCACCTTACTTTATTTTGGCTGTTTTACATATTAATGTGTTTATGTCATTTATAACTTTAAGAATGGGCCTCATTGTTAAAGGTACCATGAGGAATTTGGTAAACAATGTAGCTTAAAATGTTTTATTTTTCATGCCTCTTGAAAACATTCTATAAATATATTGTGGTGATAAAAAATAAAAACCCAAAAGAAATCAATAAGATGGTTCCCTCACAGTTCCCTAAAAACCTCAGCCAATCATACGTTTTGGAACAAAAGCAACTTTTGGACATTATTCCTCACTGCTTGGATCCTCCATTAATGCGTGATGGAGTATTTTGTAGCAGAACATCCAGGAAGTGAGAGAAGGACAGAAACAGCTGTTAGCGCTTCAATTTTAGGAAAAAATACCAGAGTCCCAAAAGGAAAACACATTTTTAGCTAGCAGAAAACTAAAAACGTTTGGACGTAGAAAGAGGAAAAACCTGGGGGGACGTTTCAACAGCTGGTGTTTTGCTCTCTCTTGTTACCGTGGCAATGTGCGGTCCATATCCAGAGGAGGCGTGGCCTAAGGATTATTTATACCCGACGGGACGGGTGAGAGCTCTGAGACGTATGTAAAATAGCTAGCAATACCTAGCTTGTTTGAAGATTCCTCAGTGAAGCTTTAAGTCACATGACCCTTTAGTAGTGAGTAAGTAACATTTGAATGAAGCGTCCCAATGCATTTAAGGTATTTATAAGCTAATCAACAACCTATTTATAAAGCATTTACAAAATAATAATAAGAGCACACTGTTTGTAGAGTGCAAATTTTTTATTAATAATTACTTTAAATGTTTAATCATAACTATGAACATTAAATTATCAGTTAAAATGACTCATATGATTTTTAAATGAAGACCTTTATTTCTGCATAGAAACCAATTGTCAACAACAGCTCTCTGCATCAATCTCCCGTTACGGCTGCTAATCCAAATGAATAATTTTATAAGAATAATTCATTTTTTTGAAAATCCTCTAAAATTGTGTTGCACATCACTATAGTTTGAGGAAGTTTTAGAGGTGGTAACATGGGAGATTTGAGTGGAAGGGACCTTGAGGAAGGATTGTCTGTTGACAGCTTTTTATTTGGTTCACTTTCAATCTACAACAAAAATAACCAAAAACCATAATCGCAGAACCATCTGTCAGACAGAACTGACTGTAATGGAGTGGTCAGTCTCCAGATCTGGACCCTATTGGCCTGTTGTGGAGCAGCTTGACTGCATGAGGAGGTCTCAGTCAGGCCACTAGGTTTTGTGGGAGATGCTCCATCCTAATTTCTAACTCTCACAATGCCTACATGTCCTAGCCTGGCAAACCAGACTCTATATGTGGATAAATAGTCAGGCCACGATCCATTGAAACGACTCATTCATAGGGACGGGATCATTGGTTGTCAATCAAACTGTCTGCACATGCTACTGGATAGTGCTAGGACCAATCAGAGCCGTTTAGCAACAACCGGAACCAGCTGGTAAATAAAACATTTGCCGTATCCCGTTGGCAAAGCAGCCAATACATGCTTTTTCAAAATAAAGGACTTAAGTGATGTGTTCGCGTCTTAAAGAAAAGCCGAAATCTAAATCGTCCAAAGTTGATGACAAATCCGTTTCAAACAAACGCGGTTCCCAAGCTGCCGCCAGTTTGCCGCAGAACTGACTGTCTGGTTTATTAGTCTATACATGTCCTTCATTTACCACATTTCTTATGTGTGTGTTACCATGGAAAACAACAACATTTCTAAGTGATCCTGAACTTAGTAGCAGTAGTCTACCTTAGTCAGGAGATTGTATTTACTGATGACCGTCCGTTTATTAACAACATTAATAACTTAAAAATATGTGAAGACACATAAATACTAAATAATTTATACTAATTATACTAGAGAATTAGGTTCAGATTAGACTACAGTTTGTGTAAATTTCTAATAAAAAAAAAAAAACAGGTTTGATACAATTTGGGACATATTTTTTTCTAAACATTTTACATCTACAAATAATGCAACTGTTAAGGATTAAAAAAAAAATGTTTTAGCAAATCATTATATAAACTCATAGAAATAACCTGAAGAGATGAGCAGCAACGTCATGATCCAAGCTTATTTTGTGAATTCAACCACATTTTTACAAATGTATTAAATGTTCTCTTTTTCCTACTGAAAACCATTGATTTGCAACTCCTTATCGAAGAGGATAGATTAAGCTACAATTTTTGTTGTATTTCGTGCCTTACAAAGTCCTGAAAATGTCACTATTGCAGCCCGCTCTCCATATGCCTCCAGGCATCATCAAAAGCCTATTTTTACTTTTTATTGGTAAATCATCAACTTTTATTGAAAGTAAAGCAAATGACAGACGTTTCAGCCCCATGGCACGCCATCATATGGGCAGGACAGCAAAGCCAGGCAGCCCGATGAATGCCAAGCCAAGGCAAGCTGGAGGGAAGTAAAAAGACACTCCTCCTCAAACGGGCTCGTCAGCTTTCAAAGAAACAGCCATTAGTGAGCGCTCATCAAGCGGGGGCCCGTTGATTCCTCCGGAGGAACGTCGCAAACGGAGGGCCGCGGTGCTTCAGTGGGAGGAAGCAGGCGGCGACGAGCCCCGAACCCAGTGGTGTATCCGACTGGAGTCAAGCCGCATGTCTCAGGCATGCTCAACTCCCAGCCCAACTGTCACTGCTGGCAGTCAATTCAGCCCCTTCAAGCACATAATCTGTGCTCGTATGGTTGTTAAACACCACACACTCCGCTCCGCCACTCATTCGCTGCCACGGTATTGTTGTGTCTGCCGTCTTTCTATTATTGAGCCATTAAAGGATTTGGATGGAAATCCATTTCTCAGCATATGCCATCTTGATCAGCAACAAGGCAATAAGACAGCAAGCAACAACAGTCGTACTGAGATAAAGATCCTCTTTCATACCTGGAGTGAGGATCTAGCTCTATACTGGAGGTTTAGAAACATTTCAAACATCAGCTCGTGAAGCGATGAACTGAGTGACGAAACCACCAGGAGCACTCAGGAGAGTCAGCTGATTCTTGTAAGTCAGGAAGAATGGCTGCATTATTCTTCATGGACTCAGTGGGTTCTAAAGTTGCACGGCATCCAGCTAAAAGATTCCCACTTCCTCTCCTGAGTGATGATGTCACGTGAGTTTAGGTGAGCACAAAACTGCCTCCTGCATGATGCTCAGCCGGCTCCTTTAATTGGCTGAAACAAAGTAATTTTAGAACCATGCATGTGTGTGTGTGTGTGTTTGAGGGGGTGCACAAGGGGGTAAATGATGGGACAGAAGGTCACTGCTTCACTTTTACTCCACCGTGTGCCATCCACCAACACTCCCAGCATGCCATGCAGTTAATATTGAGATCTATTACACACCATTTCTTCACCATCTGCCTCTCACAGAAAGCCTGCGCTGAACAACTAGTTACACTGAACTAATTGTTGTTGTTTTTTAAAGCTGCATTAAGCTTTGAGACACTGAGATGTGACTGTTGAATATTTTTTAAACAGTATGAATGCAGATAAAGATCACACAGATCTGCACATATGAGAGGCTACATGTGCTTTTCTTCATTTGGGTTCATAAGGTGTAAAAATATTTTGGTCATGAGCTTAAATTGGCACTCTGAGTGAATAAATGGCCACGGTTGACCGATGATAAATTTCAAGCGGTGTCAGAAGTTTTCTGAAATCCTGTGCAGTGCTGCTAAGCTTTTTCCTGTCAGGGCATCGTTTTAGACTCAAAACCTAAAAATTAAAGGCCTCACATTTTTTAAAGGAATGCATTTACCCCACGGCATTTCCCACCAGTTTCAAACTAAGATCCTTTTCTGCATTGAGGCTATTTTAGTGCACAACCTTGTACAGTCTGTAAGTTTTCAGAGTACATGTTGTACATGACTCTCAGCTACTGCCATGCCACATTTTTGCACAATATTTGTAAAATTTGCCCAGTTATTGCTATTTTTGTGTTTATAAAATGATAATTGACTGTGGCGGACATCGTGAATTAGGTTGATTCCCATATCTAAACAGCTGTAGACAAAAATTAGCCTTTCATTAAAATCAGTTCAGTGGTTCACAGAAAGACAAGCACACAGAAAAAGGCAAAAACATTATCGCCCGCCTTTGGCGTTTTTTGCAGCAGGCAATAAGTTAGAGCGGTTCCCAAACTTTTTTTGCCGCACCCCCCCTTCTATGTCCTAGCCGTGTTCGCGCACCCCCAATCCCTGGATGGAGACCTTTGACATTTGAACAAATTCCTGGTACCTAAAATTCATTAATGTTACAAATTTTCAATACTTTTGAGTGTTTAATAATTAAATCATTTGTAACCGAGGATTACTGTGAGAGTCGCGCGTCCTACGGTCAGTAAATGCCCCTCGCATTTCCATGTCATGCTTATCTTGTAAAGATGGCGGGTGTGTATGGGGGAGTGCTGATCAAATGTTTGGAAGTGAGCAGGAGGTTACTACACTGGTTTAAGCTGACGGTTCACTTAACTAGCTGCTTAGTGTTTTTAAATTAAAACCCAGCTCCGTTAGCCATTAGCTCATCGGCGGCAGAAAGTAGCGCTGCATCTTTAGTAAAAACTAAAAAAACAACTCACCATGGAGTTGATTAAATAAGGACACTCATGGAATCAATTGGCAGAGTTGTTACAAGCTGTCAAGAAGGATTCTTTGAATAAATAATATCCATTTGATGAGGTAAACAGTCCAGCAGCTCCTCAACTTTGCCCCGGAACTAATAGTAAAAGTTATCGTCGCCTTCAAAATAAAGGTCTGCTCGAAAGAGTTCACATGATTGACAGAAAAAAAAAGACTCAGAGTTCATCCAAAAATTGTCCCACAGCTCCACACAATAATGGTATACATGTTTATTTACACATTTTTACTGAGTGGGGAAAAAAACACTGTAAATGTGTAATTATTTCACATTTCCGCCATTACAGTTTACAACCTGCGCCCCCTAGTAACAGCTCGCTCACCCCCAGGGGTGCGTGCACCACAGTTTGGGAATCCCTGAGTTAGAGGATCAAAACTAGGATTCACTTTCCATATATTGTTGGACTTGCTGTAACAAGAAATCCTACACGAGGAAGAAAAGCATCTTGGGCTCATCAGTGGGTTTATTCAAAGTAGGAATCCAGTACAACCTCCAGTAATAACCGACTTGAATTCAAATGAAAAGTCTCTCATGCCTCATCCCACTCCTTAATATTTCCTAACTGCTCATTTTTATAGTTTTGTGCTTTTTGCTAAGTGTAAATGTTTAGACTTCTTCATATGCACATCAAAAGAGACAACAAGCCATAGCAAGGATGTTAGAGATCCTCTAGTTCCAGTGTGAGGCTAAATGAATAGACAGAATATTAATAACACCTGTGTATCTGTGCGCCGATGTGTCTGCTTTCATGCTTGTCGAAACGTGCGCGTGCCGAGAGTGAGAGATACACGGTGCACCTGTGCTAAACAAATGACCCCCATGCCTGTGTGAGTTTTTCCCAGGTGTGGTTGATGTACGGATCACGCGGTGCGGAGCGCCCGGGGCCACGTTGGCGCTGTCGTCCCGGGACCGTCTCTGAACGTGGACCTGCATTTGCATTGAGCAAAGGAACGCTTCACCTCCTCTTCCAGGCTCGGTGGGGGAGGGTGGGGCGAACCGTCTCCCTTCAGGCACAATCAGGTGTTATCTGTCTGATTGGGGACGTCGCCATCAATCTCTCCCGTCCGCTCTCCTTTTGCCCGGAATCAAATCAGCATAGCGGCGTACATCTGCGCTAACAACGAGATAAGCTGTGAAGTGTGTCAAAATGTAGCTGTGCGCTGTTGATGTGAGGGGCAGCAAAGTATTTATCACATTATGCAACAGGTTCTGCAGTTCAGCTGTCGAAAAAATAAGGAGATTAAACTTTTATTGTGTATCCTCTGCGATTTATTGCAGGCTTAGATGTTAAAAGCTGAATAAAAATGATTTTTTTAGGCAACATCTAGTTCGTATTTTTTTGTTTGAACAAAGAAGCATCGCTTCTCTTCCTTTTTTTGACTTTCTCACCTTTGACATGAATCATCATGTCTACTGCGCTCCCCTGATTCATTCAAAATTTAACAGACATGCTTTTAAAAGATTCACACGGACAAAACAGTATCAGCCAACATGCAGGTCTTTTAACTGGCTACCTGTTAGATGAAGAATTGATCTGAAGATTTCAACCACAACCTTAACAAGCAAAGCGAGGTCTGCCCCGAGCTATACGGCAAACCTTAAAGCCCTCTGTGAGCTAGCCTGCAGCCTCACTTTCTCCTTCCAGCTGGTGCGAACATTTCTTCTGCATCTGGCACCAAATATGGCCGAAAATTCAAGACTCTCACCGGGTATTTCAGCCTTTTAGAAGTGTGTTTCTGTGTAAAAGTTATAAATGATTAATAATGTTGATAGCTTATGGAGCAACCTCAGCTTGGATAAATGGCTTTCACATTCAAAAAGACTGTTGGGCTAACACTTAGTCCAAAAGAGGATTGCTGCCTCTTTAAAGGAGAAGAGGGAAGATTTGAAACATGAACCTCATGAGCGCCGCGCCTGGCGCTGTGAATAACTACAGCCTTGAACGGGAGCGCGCACAAACTTCTCACTATCTCATAAGGGTTCAACTAAAGGCAGCCGGAGACATGATTCCATAAATAAAAATAAATGTTATTAATGCAAACGGAAATATAGTAAAACAATGCCCCGCGACACACACACACAGAGACAGCAGGAGTCGATCTAACAGAGCTAATCTCGCTAGCTGCAATATTCCAGTCCTTCCCAGCTGCCTGTATCGCTAAAAGCTTTAATCAGTCGGTGTTCTCTGACTCCCGGAGGTGAATTTGAGAAATATAGGGTGATAGAATCATGTCCTGCCGCCTATATCACCCTAGATTTCTCAAGTTCACATCACGGAGTGGAGCTCCGGAGCACCCGGAGGAGCGTGCGCTGCACACCCACCATTGATGCACTGTAAGCGGACTGAGGTCCAGGAAACAGTCGGGGATTTGAGGCCTATCGTCCCGAGACCCATAAACATGGACAGATCGCTGTGCGGTCGCCTATAACAGCACCTTTAGCTCTGAGAAACCCTGTAATCCATCAGAGAGGTTTTCAGCTCCATAGACAAGATAACACCAGTTTGATGAGAAAAACCACAAATTCAGACGAATTGACCAGCAACACAACACAACGGTACAATGCTGCCACCTACTGGATATACATTTATTATTACTTTTTTAGCTTCCAGAACGCGCAAACAGCTGACGTCACATCCGTAGGACGGCGCGGGAAATTCGTTCCCGAGTTGCAGAACATTTTACAGCTCACAGCCTGTTCAGGATAATGGAATGATACATGGGTGGCCTCATTCTTTTTGATTTAAAATGCTTCGTCACTTAAAACTGAGCATGCATGATTATTTTTATTTAAAATATTCCCTCTTGTCCCTTTAAAACAGCTCTAAGTTTCAGTTTATGAGAAATATATTTTAGGAACTTTTGCATCTATTGTTTTTTTTTCAGCAGCTGAACTTGACCTCTTGATACTAATCTGCTGCTATGAGTTATATTTATGCCACAGTAGAATTCCACAATAATACTCATTTAATGTTAAATTTATGGCAGAAATTCACACTGGTCTTGGCTGCGCTCAGACTAGCCATTAGCACATCAATCATCTATTGACTATAAGCTATTTCTCCAAACAGAGGCCATTCAGAAATAAAATTAAATACTCAAAACTGTTATTTTGTGTTATTAATTTGCAGGTCAATGATACATTATTAAAGGAAGTTTAAAAAGTTACAAACCTAAAGAAATAATCTGACCCAGGATGTTAAAAAATATGAAGCAGAAAACAGAGTCCAAAGATCCTGGTTTGTCACCTGGTTTGTAGAATAATCTGATCCGTGTACGACGGCTAGGAGTTTGAAAGGCACTTTGTCCAATTAGAAATGCG
Source organism: Callopanchax toddi (assembly GCA_006937965.1). Classification (NCBI taxonomy): domain Eukaryota; kingdom Metazoa; phylum Chordata; class Actinopteri; order Cyprinodontiformes; family Nothobranchiidae; genus Callopanchax; species Callopanchax toddi. The sequence continues at coordinate 3,777,760 of SSNR01000001.1, forward strand.
CAGCAAACTTCCACCTGCCCCTGACAGAGATGAAGTGCTGCTTTCAGAAGACACTTTGGCCCCGAGCCAGCAAAGAGAACCCAAACATGGCAAGTGAAGCAAGTAAAAATTAATGAGCATCACGGGCCACAATTGTTTAATACAAGATGACACGGTGGATGAATATTCCCCCGGCTGCACCTTTAATTCTATTTTGCAAAAACTTATTTACAACTTTAGTAAAGAGTGAGTTATGAGACTGCATGAAAGCTTTTTTTGTTCTTTTAAATTGAATATCTTTTTAATTTAAAATCTTGTTTTTTTTTTCTTTCTGTAAAAGTTGCCAAAAAAGTTTGGGTCATCAATATTAGCTCAAATTTTACAAATGTATATAAATTGTCTATAGAGAACATCTGCACAACTCCAACCTCAACCACAGGTTTTTCATCTTCCTATTTCGGTCTGTCTATTTTGGTCTGTCACATTAAAAATAGGCTTTTAACAACCCAGCGTGGACGGCATTAATTATTGCCTCTTGAGCACTGCATCACTGAAATAAAGCAGCAAATATTGATTGATTCAGACAGATGATCTTTGTCAGTGAATAAGGACTCCGAGTCATACATGGTGACGAGTGACTCCGTCTTTCAATCACTGTCAGAGGGCAGCGCAGCGGCTCTGATTGAGCCCCACACTCCGTCTTAGCACGCCTCCTAAAGCAATCAATTCTCACACACGAGAACCAAATATTCATTAGTGACTTATTCATGTTCAGAATCTGCATTGGCGAAAGCAACAAAAGAGCAGGATTGTCTCTGACAAGCGCGTATTGTTTCTGTCAGCGTGCGAGACGCGAACAATTGTCATCATCTCCTATTATCTTATGAGTAAAGACTTGTTTAGCTTTGTTGCTTTTGTCTGTTCGAGCAACTAAATAATTGAAACGACTAATCTGAAACAGATCAAAGCTCATGTAGGAAAAAAAAAAAATACTTGTTTAGTTCTGTTTGGACAATCAAATATGTGAAATACAGAGTTTCCTGCCTACAAATTACTGGTATTGTTAACGCTAACTGTGAATACGACTAGCCAAAAAAAAGAGCGTGCTAGGGAGAGAGATCGGGGGCTGCCATGTTAATAATTAGTTAGTTCAAAAATTTTTCTGTCCAACCTCACCAGATTTTAATCAAAGGCTGAAAATAGTAGCTGATTGTAATCTGCACTCAGAAGTCACCAGGGGTGTTTGAAGAGCCCGTCAAGCTCGCGAGTGGAGCTAATTCGATTAAGTGGTGGCTCTACCTGGAGGGGACGGATCTCTATCTCCCTCTTTTTTATTTATGAGATTAAGATGTACTTGTTATTCCAATATAAATAATCAAGCCAAACCAAAATGACACTCGTTTATAAGCTTTTAGGGCCGTTTCTGTTTGAAATACTCATTTCAGGTGCTAAATAATTTAAGGGTACGCCTAATTTGCTGTATTTAACTATGTTTAAAAAGCTACAAACATGTGAACATTTATTTCTAATTGTTTTTATGCTGCAGACTCTTAAAAACATGGGGCCTGATGCTTTAGTAGCTCCCGTCAGCACTCTCTCCCGTCTACACTTTATCTTTAATACTCTGAAAGTCGATAAGTGCAGACGGCGTCAAATTATATTAATATTCAAAGCAGAGGAGAAAGCGTTGGTTTAGTCATTCTTGTTATGGTTCCTAATCTGGCCACTATATGCAACAGATTTTATTTCATTCTGATGTCATTTTCCACCACTCAACAGAGAGAACCATTTATTAGTCAGTTGAGAGGTTCTCGAGGTGTAGATTTTAGTGAACATCTTTCTGTTTCATGCACGACATCTGGAAGAACCTCAAAGGCTCTAAGATCATCCAGACTTGTCTCTCAACTTCTGTGTTTCGCAGGCTGCAAGTCTTTAGAAGAAACTATCTCCGAGAGTCCAGAATCACAGGAATTTTCTCAAACGGTGTCAAGCAGCAAGAATATACTGTTTCCTTTGTTCAAAGGCAAAAGAGAGATAGTTTTGAAAGATACTTGCAGGGTCAAACTTCCTGTGCACCAGGATTTTCCACGTGCGATGGGGGGCCGGGCTTTTACCCCCCTCCTAATTGGGGGCTTTCCACCATCCACAATAGGGGAGATGTGAAAGGCTTGGAGCTTGATGTGACATAAGAAATCCTCAGAGTGATCCCTTCCACCGCGGCTCGCCACTTCTTCCCATTCCGGCCTCTTCAAGGGACCGTATCAGAGAGGCACAAAGCAGCACGAAGGCAAGCATCACGAGTGCTTATAGGTCACAGTGTACCACATTAAATTTAGACGCCTTTAACGCCCTCCAATAATGCATCTGGAGTCTTTCTGGTCAGAGCTGTGTTCGGATGTTCCTATCTGAGATGCAAACTTCTGTAAATGGGCCACACATCTAAGCCTTCATTCACCACTGGAGATTTCGAATCAAATCTGGTGTCTGTCACCAGCTGAAATTTCCTCGCCAGCCCCAGTTAAGTCACTGGTGGTTCGAACTCGAAAATACACCGTCCCACAGGAATAAAACTTCCACCACTGGTCTAAGGGAAGTTTTCTTAAGTTTGTTTAATTAGCGCTGCCTGTTGGAGCTTTCGCTCTACTGTGTTTGTTAAAATAAATCTACAACCCGCGTGTGACGCTCGTGGTTTGTCTTCTAATAATTGAGTTGATGTCATTATGTACGATCCAATCGAACAACGCCTCCGCTTCAGAAACAAAAAGTTCTGATTAAAAGCACATGAACTTTGAAATTTGGTAAATCTAATTTTCTGCATCATATTGAAAAATGCAGAAGCTAAAAGTCACATGACGCCCAACTAGAATCTTTGTAGTAAAAAGGTCAGAGGTCAAAATCAGAACTCAGAAGGAGCACTATGTCGGTTTAATACTGGTTTTTATGCATTTTTATAGGTTCCACTTGAGGTTTCCTGAAGCTAAATTCTCATCAGCAGCGTTGGAACTTAGCGCAGCAACAACTCACAAAAAATTATTAATCACTCATTTTAAATGATATGGAAGCCATTCATAAGAGATCAAATACTTCACTATCAATAATACATTAAAAACATTCCTAAACTCCTGCTAGTCTCTCCTGAGGACACACTACAAGGCCCAAAAAATAAATAAATACAAAATTATCCGAAAAATGTCCGAAAATGTCCGAAAGTCTTTAGCTTACAAAAATACCATCAGTGTTGCCAGATTGGAAATGTTAAAGTATCGTACCAGGATCTTAAAATTATCGTATTTTAAGAAAAATTATCGTACACTACTAAGTCACAGCCTTAACCCGGTTTTTAATATCAGTATATCAAACACTGTGCAAAATTATAATCTCTAAAGTAGTTTTAGCTTTAAATAATCGAACACAATGATTAAAACAAGCATCTCTTACACAAATTTCATACCACAAAGGGCTCAAATTATCGTATTTATGGAATTATTGATTGTACAGAGTGTTAAATTATCCTACAAATACGATAATTATCGTACATCTGGCAACACTGAATACCACAGATATCACTGCCACTTAAAACCCTGTGAGCTAACGTTTAGAAAAATAACAAAGTTGAATGTTTTCAGTCAAAACAGAGCAAAACTTAACTCAACAGTAACACCTGCTATCAGAGTATAAAGTCTTGAAGCTGAATATTCAGATATTGTTGTTTTTGTTCTATTTTACTGTAAATTAGAAAACTACTTTGGGCTTTTCACCTTCTAACATTTACTTCTAGAACTTATGAGTTCACAAAAAAGTTGTGGTATTTATATGAAAACATTCCCTCAATATAAAATCAACTTTTCAGGTTTGTGGTTTTCTGTTTTTTTTTCTTCAAATAACTTTTGCTCATTGGGATGTTTAGAAGTGTGTTTAGTGATGATAAGCTGACCTTAGGAGTGTGTGACAGTAGTTTGTCTCTATGTGGACCAGTGGTGGACTGGCTACCTGTCCAGGTGTACCCCGCTCCCCCTGAGACCCCGTCCAGGCTGATTATCTGAATGAATCAGTTAATAAATTAATAAAACCCAAAGCAGAATTATGATTGTTCTAGCTTTACCTGAGACAGAAATCTCTTCCATCATCTGATAGTTTTACACATAATGTAATGAAGATATTCTTTATTTCCTTTATATAATACAAACTAAATCTAATTATATAAAAGTTTCAGGGGAGAACTTTACATGTGAGGGAGTATTTGTTCATTTTTGCCTTTTTTTAAATCACATAACAAAATAAATGTTAAAAAACTACAAAAAAAACCCTCCGTCTTTTTTAATAAGGGAATGTGGGTGTGGTCAGATTTTTAACAGAAAAGTTTTTTCCTCATTTTCATGAATCTCACACCTCTTTACAGTAACCATTTCACTGTTTCTGCTTGTTCACAACCCACCACCTCCATCGCATCAATAAGTCTCCACTACGATGGCGGTTGCCTTTTGTTGGGAGGCTGAACTGGTAAAAAATACAAATACGCAGATTTTTTTTCTTCTGGTGAAACTGGCTTTTTAAAGTGATAATATGCAACTTTTTCATATTTTTAAATTTTTTCCTTGAGCCAGTCTGTGCTAATATGACCCTTTACAAAGTTAAAGAAAAGTCACTTAGCCCCATCTGGTGATTAGATCCGGAATACCACGATTGCAAGATCTCCGTCGCCGTCACGGTACCCAGGAAGTCACGTGTCTCACGAGGGTTAGGCTAACCCAAAGTGGCTAGCTGTTATGCTAGCGCTGGAGTGTTTTTAGCTCATGATTCCTGCTTTTTTTCAATCTCTCCCTGCTTGAACACAGCTGATTTCTTTGAAAGAGTAAATAACCGCTCCTGTAGAAAGCTATGAAGGCTGAGGAGACATTTCAACAGGTAGATTTAGGCGTTTAGAAGCTGAAACGATCTGGTAACTTGTTTAATGCAGTGATTTAAAACGGACACCAGAGGGAGCCCAAAACAAGCAAAACTGCATATTATCACTTTAAAGTCATTTTTTAACACTAGGAATTTAAAAAGGTAATGCCAGAATATACTAGCACTGAATGCTAGTTGTGACGTTAACATTAATGACAGTACCTCTGCTCAACAGTAGGGGTCACTATAGAGTAGTGGTTCCCAAACTTTTTGGCTTCTGTCCCACAAAATGACAGTGACAGAGACTCGTGACCCCAACCATCACTGGCAAAATACAAACACTGATAATAAACTAATTAAACAAGGATATAATGACCACACAAACTTCTACAACTATTATACCATGTTTATTCAACTGTTTATAACAGTTTGCAGGGCAAAGATGTGATATTAGCAAGGATTTTAAATTCACTTTTAGTTCTGGAGAACATCCCAGGACCCCCATTTGTTGTTTCAGGACCCACAGTGGGGTCATGACCCCAACTTTGGGAACCACTGCGAGAATATTGCTACGCTACAGGAAATCGATTCTAGCTACAAAATGTGTATTTGCATTGCTGCTCAATGATAAACAATAATTGACAAAAACTTCACAGCAGATTTTTGTTGAGACTGTTTAAAGCCATACTCAGTAACCAGGTAAACAATGTAGCTTTTAACGTGTTTTTTAAAGCCTCTTAACAACCTTTCAACATAGTATAGCCATAAATATATTGTGGAGATTAAAAAAAACCCAGAAGAAATCAATAAAGTGATTGTCCCGCAGTTCTCTAAAAACTTCAGCCAATCCTATCGTGGACAATCCAGCTGTCTGTCTGCCGCATTTCCTCACTGCTTGGATTGGCATTAATCCGCCCGGACACATTTTGGGGCAGAACATCCCGGAAGTGAAAGTGAAAGTAGAAGTAGGACAGAGAGCCTGCGGGTGATTCCATTTTAAGATAAAAATACCAGAGTCCCCCACAAAAAACACCTTTTCAGCTAGCAGAAAACTAAAAACGTTTGGAGGTGAAAAGAGGAAAAGCTGGGGGAACGTTTCTACGGCTGAAGTTAGACTCTGCTTTGTCACCTTTGCAAACCGTGGTCCTATGTCGGCGGGAGGCTGGCATAAGGATTTTACCCGACGGGAGGGGTGAGTTCACCGAGACGTGTTTCTGTAAACTAGCTAGCGAGACCTCGTTTGTTTATCTGGCTACTGAGTATGCCAGCTGCAAAACAGTATCACTGCTAAACGCTAGAACAGAGTCGTGAAGCAAAGAAACTAGAATAAATGTTTAAATATTTGGATAAATATTTCAAAGCTCTCTCAAATGTTGGAGCCATGGGCGTAGATTTAGCATGAACGGAGGTGACGTGTCCCCACCAATAACTCGATCCAAGGGTGCAGAAGTAGCGCTCCATCCCCACTAGTTCAGCAGAGCCGCCCACGCTGCCCCGGATCTGGATGTGGACCGGACTGGACTGGTAAGGAGGGTGTAACTTTAGGCCGGTCCAGACGGTCCCAGATCTGAGCGGCTCTTTTATTCTTCTCTTCCTGTTTTGGCGCACGCTCGGTCCCCATCAATGTCATGAGCTAATCTACACCATTGGTTGGAGCAACTGTTAGTAATGTTCAACATACTGGTTGGAGGAGAGTTCTCCAATGACTCCAGTCAGGTGAATGTTCGTAAAAGAGAGCATTTACAGACTGTTGCATTTTTAAAAACACAATAAGTAACTTGACGGCCAAAACCAATATCATAACGAAGAGGTGATGTTTTAAATCAGAATGTTCCTGGGGGAATTTGGTTCTTCAACATCATCGTCAGAAACCACACAAGCAGACATGATGTTCGACTAGGTTTTTTATTATTGTTTCATTTTGAAGATCACTGGATAAATAAAGTATCAAATATACATAAGCATACACCAAATAAGTCTATATTATAATATTCCTATAATAGTAATTATAATATTTATAATAATACATTTACATTTGAATTGACTGAAGTAAAATAGATTTATTCTAAATTCATTTTTAACATAAAAATTCTTATTAAATCATAACATTTCTAACAAATTTGCTATAAGTTTGTGTGGTCTTTAATTCATTTCTTGTGCATCTTCTCTTATTTTGTTACGACTGCAAGAAGTAAAGCGCTGCACTTCAGATCGAATCAAATTCTATCAATGCACATTAAGGCAATAAATAATATATTTTTCAATGCTAATAAACAGAGGATCTGCTGTTCAGGAGCAGATATATTTAAAGTCTATGCAGGAGCAGATACCAATGCAACAGCTTTGATAAACTCTTTTGACAGGTAACAACAGAACAGCTGATCTGTTTTCCTAATTGAAAAGGCAAAAACTGAAATTACAGCTAAATAAAAAAAAAGAGTATCGGAGCTCCCATCCGTCCAAGCTGAAGGCTGAGCTATAAGCCAGTGCCTGGATCTTCATGCTCTCCTGACGGAAGAAACCCCTAATTCACAGAATTCGAGAATGCCACGGCCACAATAATGCTGCTGTCCGCTCCAGTGGCACGCAACCCTCCACCCGGCGCCTACAGCTTCCTGAGATTTGGTATAAAAACTTTTCTTTTTCTTTAAGAAAAGAAAAAACTTCGCATCCTTGCTCCTCGTCCAACAATAACAACGACAAAAAATCTGCCACTTTAGCTGAGAGCTCTAACTTCACAGCCCCAAAATAAAACGGGCTCGTTAACGTGTTCATTAAAGAGAGGAATAAATGTTTTACTGCAGCGTCAGGTGTTCTTTTCTACAACTCCCAAAGCAGCTTTTGTTAAATTATTATTTTAAGCTTTGATAAGATGCTAAAACAACCACTAAATGTTAGGACACAACCAGAAGACAAGCAGGGGAAAATATGGTTTTTATATATCAGGAAACACGCTTTAAATGTTCACGACTTTTCAATTCTTAAAAGAAATATGCATTTAATGATTTTAAACACACACACACCAAGCATTTTCCCCATATTTATATCGATTGCGTCCAAATCTGTGAAGAAAAAGTCCAATATGAAGATAAACTCTTCCTCCTCTCCGATAATGATACCCACACAGGCCTTAATGACCTTTTTTCTGACCCACTCAAGTCTTATATTGCTGCACAGCTTCTGCTGAAGTAAGCCCTTTCTCCTGTACTTAAAAGGTATTAGCCCTTAGGGTTAAAACAGTAAAGTCTCAGTGTGCAGGAGAAGAAACGTGCATCCTCAGAAAGTCTAATACAGCTAGAAAGAAAGAGAGAGGGGGAGAGAGGGAGAACTGTGCTTCAGAAAGTGTCTGCAGCCTCTCTGATGTTATAGTTTCTGTGGCTGACCTGAAAAGCTGGAACCGTAATCCTGAAAAACTTCTTAACACACAAACTTTGTGTCGCTTTTTATTCTCGCGTTGCCTCGGCTACAATCTTTGATGAGAGCGTTTTTAGAAACACATTATACAAAGAAAGCATGAACTTTTCTAGTGTCTCGCAGGAAAAAGCTGCTACAAAAGAAACTTGTGGTTAAAATAAAACACTTGTGCAAGAGGCGAAAACTGATTTGTGATAGTTTTCTTTTAATATGCGAGATTTTTTATTTGCTTTTGCGTCACTAAGTTCTCCAAAACTTTTCTTTAAACGCTCCACTGCATGAACCTGGACCCAAAAAAGTCCCTGATACAGTTTTAATGTGGGGGAAAACTCCTATAATGGTGCAGGAGATTGTCCAACTGATTTTTTTTCTCTTTTTTTTTTCACCCATTCAGCATTACATAACAGAGCCAAGGCGTCCTTCTTCCTGCCTTTCTCTTTCCCAGACGCACTTTAATCCTGTGCATAAAAGGGTGGGGTGAATATGGGTCAGCAGGTTAGGAGTGTCTCAAAGTCAGACTTGTGAAAAAGATCAATCAATCCTGGAAGAAGTCCCGACTACCTGTCTTTTCAGCCCTCTGTATTACGTAAGCGCTCAGGCTGCCAGCCCACAGTAAGTGCGCGCAGAAGTGCCTTTGTTTTTATGAGAGTTTCTGCTCATTTCCCTTAAATTAAAGTGATCAGGAGGAGTGAATCTTCATCTGATGATGATGATGGTGGTGGTTCCTGCTCTCAGTTGCGCCGCGCGCCTCTGTTTATGGCTAAACCTGTTACATAACCAGCTTACATTCCACATTCTCCATATCACGTTCTAAATTTACCCGTTTGCGCGCAGGAGGAGGAGGACGCGCGCAGGGAGAGACTAAAAACCAGCGCTCAGCCCAACGCATTTCTCTAAAACAACTCGGGAGTCACAACACCGGGATCGTTCGGGTTTCTTAGAACTTGTGTGAGCTCGGTTCGACCGGAGGACCGGAGAAGGGGGTGTGGTTAAGTCCTGTACTGTAAAACATGACGGATAAATCATGTCTGAAGACTCGCAGGCTGATTTTTATTAGGTTACGCGCCTCCTGGGCTGTTTTTAACCAAATCCAGCTAAAATAATCAGTCTGATTTTTTTTTTAAACACTCCCTGAAAATCGATCACAGTTTCCTAAAGTTGACTTTGGACACTTAGACCGCCGCAGCGGGCAGGTTGGTGCTTTGATTGGCTCCAGGAGCAGATGACTTCCTGGATAATTGATTAAACCTGCAGTCAGAGGATAAATGTGACATCTGTGACCGTATCAGCCCCCCATGATGATTTCTGCTGTCAGAGCCTAAAACACCCAACACACACACATTACACACACACACACGAACCAAAGCAGGAATATGCTGGATTAAAGCGGGTGGAATTTATTTGATTTGGTTCTTTTTTTTTTTTTAATGCGATTTGATTCATTTTGAAGTTAAAAATCCCTCGATCGCTCCGTTGAAAGCAGCCACCAGAACGCGGTCCGGGCTTACCTCTATTGGTGCTCGAACAGGTCTGCTTCCGAACCGGGGCTGCTGGATGGTCCGCTTTCCGGAGCGTCTCCAGGTTTACCGGGGTTTCCCTGACCGGGGTAGCCGGCTCCGAGGCGCTGTTGCCCGGGTCGCTCGCTGGATCTGGAGGGGACTCCATGGCGGATTTCAGATTCGCTGCTCAACTTACAGCTGACACTTCAAACTAACTGTCTGCGATCCGTGCGCTCCGACAGCACGTCTTGCTTTCTAATTTAGAGAAGAAGTAAGAAATGAGAAATGCGAGCGTGTCTGGAGGTGGGTGTGTGTGTTTTGATTGTCCACTAGCAGCGCTAGTGAGAGCTCCAGTCAGCCAGGCTGGGAAGGGAGAGGCTGTCAATAGCCGAGGAATAGATGGAGGCCTGAAAGTAATCGACCCAGTGCAGAACATTAACACGATCCTGAACATTTTTGCATTCAAATGTAGCATTTTGTGCAAGTTTGCAATATTATAATGATGCAGGTCATATTTTTCTGCACAAAACTGCATAAAACTGCACAAATCATAATAATATCTTGCACAAATGTGTGAATAAAATCATTATTTTGGCTTTAAACTCCAAATATATGAAATCTGTGTCCAATTAGTGGTGAAAGTTGTTGTTTTTTTTATCACAAAAGTATGTTCCTGTTGCAAAAAACTATTTTAATCAAAATAACTTCATTCATACATCAGTCTGCAGGGTACTTCCGGTCATGTTACAAGAGTTTAGATCATTATTTTCATTAAAAATGATCATAATTCTTATTTCATTGACAGAGTACCGCAAGTTGCTGTTTGTTTTCTATAAACGTGTCATAAAAAGCAACCGACATATGGTAGATGCATCTCAAATAAATAAATATATGTTTTGAAAAAATATCCTGCAAGCGCCATGCTTTCTCCATGTGACAGGTGGGGCGGAGACGGAGCCACGCCCCCTCAAATCTGTGCACGTGGACTTTGACATGGTCCTGCCCTTCAAGAGCATGAGCTGGGAAAGCTCACGGACAGGAGACCGTTCACGTGACTGAGACAAAAGTTGTCACATAGATAAGAGATCAAAATGAATAAACTGAAATCAGGTGCATGAAGAAAGTAGATTTAAACAAAAGTTGTGAATAAGTAATCACACTTTACTTTTTACCATCTAACATGATTACTTTTCACTTGTTTAAAATCAAGTCTATACTTAGTTATGTCAAATGTATTTCCATAACGTTCAAAATACCTACTTAATGTTTTACAGATTAGTCAAAAATTATAATAAACAGCTTAAAAATATATAAACAACATTAAAAACAAATATGATTGACAGCATTAAAACATCAGATCTATTAGGGTCTCATACATCTGCCTGAGCAAAAACCAAGAAAAAAGTGTAGTCTTGTTAACCTGCATTGCACTGTTGAGTCGCAGCACAAAAGTAACAGGTCCGATTCCCGGTTGTGTCCTTTCTGTGTGGAGTTTGCATCTGTGGGCACTCCGGATTTCTACCAAAAACATGCATGTTAGTTCACTGTAATTCACTTTGGATAAAATGAATAAGCATAGACTCAACAGCCTTGTGAAACTGGACTGGACTGGAGTGTGAATGCTAAAATGATCACGTAAATATGACGATGGGGAAAGACCCTTTAACACTCGAGTGAGCAGTAAGTTCATAAAATCAAATCCCAAACTGACAGGAAGCCAGTGGAGAGACCAGACTGGGGTCATGTGCTTGTACCAGTTCAAAGTAATACAACTGACTATTAAAAATGTGGAGTCTCTCTCTTGATCCTCATGTTGTCTGGTGCTTTTTCCAGTCGAGGAGCATGAGCTCTCTTCCTAATACAGAATTGGTTATTCATCCATTCATTTCATCTCATATTGATTATTGTTATTCACTGTTAACCTTCCTCAGTAGGAACTCACTGGATCGTCTTCAGCTTTTCCAAAATGCAGCTCAACTTTTCCTCAAAGCGCTCCCGTGTCACACCGTTACTGGTCTCTGCATTCTGTACAGAACCCAGTTCAAGGTTCTGGTTTGTGCACTGTGATCCACCCTCGTTCATCTCTGCACTTTAACAACCTACCAGGACTCTGAGGTGGACTGATCAGGGATCTGCTGTCTGTCCCCAAATCAAGACTGGAATAAAGTGCAGCTCTGAACTCTCACTTGACTGTTTTCCAGCATATTGTTTCATTTATTTTACCTTGACATCTTTTCTGCTTGTGACTGTGAAGCACCTTGTGGTTTTTGTCTGGTAAGGTGTTATAAATAAAGTTTACTTCCTTACATCTGGATGGTTTGTAGAGAGGATTCGTTTAAACCTACAGCCGTCCAAGTGAGAAGTATAAGAGCCACTTTTATCAGGTCCTTGGTGTGGAGATAGAGCTTCACCTTGGTGATAGATGAAAGAAACCTGATCCCACAATCATTTACTTTGAAAAAGCCATCAACAATCAAACCCAGATCACAAGTAAAACCCAGCAGAATACCCTCACATAATGCTGCTATAGTTCCCATTAATATCTTACTTTTTTGTTTAGCTTAATATCAAAATACACAGCTACATCCTCGACAATCACGTTAGTTAATATCTGCTGATATGCAGTTCATGCATGTCTCAGAGTAAAGGACACACAAACTGTGAAAAGACTTGAATTTGAGGAAAAATGAAGTTTTTCTCATTTTCATCCAGGTGAGTTCAGCTGTTGTGAAAAAAATTCACTTCAAATTCTCTTCAGAATAAAAACCAAACATCTCATTTTGACATTTATTTGACAAAAGTAAAGCCAAAATTAAAAAGCAACCTGTGAAAAAATAAATTATATAAAATAAATCAACAGCAGCAATAAACTGAAGTAATTATCTTCTGATTACAGAACAAGCCCAAATCATCACCCTTCCACCTCTGTGCTTCACACTTGTTTGAGATGTTTATTCATTTATTAGACACTTTTATCCAAAGTGGCTTACAATAGCGCACCTATCAGGCATGTTGTGATCTGTGGGGGAAATTGGAGTACCTGAAGGAAACCCATGCATGCATGGGGAGAAAATGCTAACTCCATGCACAAAGGCTGCAATTCGAACTTATGACCTTCTTGCTGCAAAGCGCTAACCACTGCGCCACCGTGCAGCCCATGTTGTTTGGTTTCTTCAAAATACGATGCTCTGCACTGGGGCCTAAAGTCACTGTAAAATGAAACTTTATTGTTTTCGGTGTTTCATGGTTTGTAGGAGTCACTTTATATCATTCTGGCATTATTTTCCTCATAGCAACCCTTTCAAACAAGCCATTCAGTCTTTTTCTTCCACGCATTGAACTGTAAACCTCCAAAGCTGAACTGAGAACTCGTTCACTCTACGTGATACAATCTGTCCTTGAAATAAACTTGCAGGAACATCTAATCCTGAGATGATTGGCTCATGTTTTCTTTTTTGTAAATAATGTTTATCACTGCAGAATGATTCCATTCATATAGAACTGATGAAAACACTGCTGAACTATTGTGTTCTCCACGGTGTGAAGAGTTGCTGTGGTCATAACTTTCAAACATCAAATAATAAAACACTGAATACTGTAAAAAATAAAATCAACAAAATGCTACAAAATATGCAACGTTGTAGGTATGAACTCATCAAAAAGAATCCTGTTTCCATTACCGAAACGCTGCATGTAAGTCATCAAGAAGAGCATGACGTCACTTTTGGAGCTACTCCGTGCAGAAGGACGACTTTTTTTTTACCGAAAGCCAGAAGGAATCTCTCACCGCCAAGCGAAAGGGGCCAAGTTCCACTCCTTCTGCTCAGCCTTAGTTCCTCCAGATTTCCCTGACCTCCTGACTCACTGTGGTGTGACAGCGTGAAGCCTTTGCTCACATTCAAACGCCTGTTGCAAGGTCAGCAATAAAGCTGCTAAGCTTGAACTTGAGAGGTAAACAATCACATTTTTTAAAATCTCTGCAGGAAATATGCATAACAATAATGCAATAATTATATAATATAAGAAAAAAAAGGTGTTTTGCAGAGATGCAACTTACTCTGCGTTTGGAGCAAGAGGAAGTGCAAGGACGTGTTTAATAATGCTGCTTTAATTTTTGAGTTAAAATGAATTATGCTGCTGTCACAGTGTTGAGAAGGTGGAAGGATGTGTTGGATGTGAAGCGGAGTGGAGGAAGCATGCCCACCGTGATCAGATGATTGATTAAGCTGACACTGGCTCTGGGGTGCAACGCCGCTCTATTTTTCTCCCTCATTATGTAAGACTATACTTCATCTCAGGAGTGCACTGGAGGAAGACACCAAAGACACAAGACAGGACACCCTTCAAAGAAAAAGTTTATCAGACAAACAGCCAAGGAGACTGATGAGTTTCCCCTCTAATCTTGTCTTAGATGTGGAAACAAAAAGTTTGTAATGAACAGGTTTTCTTTAAAAAAAAAACACACAAAAAAAACGATATGATCTCATAAATCTGATTTATTTTTGAAGATGTTTTAACAATAAACTCAAAACCAAGGTTGGAGGAAGGGTAAAGCTGTAATTTGTCTTTTTTTCCATGCAGACGTGATAACATACCTTTGTTGATTTACAAATCGAACATAAGGCTGCATGGTGGCGCAGTTGGTTAGCACTGTTGCCTTGCAGCAAGGAGGTCATGGGTTCGCATCCCGGCTCTGCGGCCTCTCTGCGTGGAGTTTGCATGTTCTCCCCGTGCATGCGTGGGTTTCCTCCGGGTACTCCGGTTTCCTCCCACAGTCCAAAGACATGACTGTCAGGCTAATTGGGCTGGTAAATTGTCCTTAGATGTGAGTGGGTGTGTGGTTGTTTGTCTCGTTCGTCTCTGTGTGGCCCTGCGATGGACTGGCGACCCGTCCAGGGTGTCCCCCGCCTCTCGCCCCTTGACCGCTGGAGATAGGCACCGGCTGCCCCGCGACCCTCTGTGGAGGAATAAGCGGCTACAGAAAATGGATGGATGGACAAATCGAACATCAAAACCTCGGGCCCTGCAAACACACACAGCTCTTTGCATGCTCATGTGCAGTGCAGAGTGGCAGAGTGTAATGAAAGAGACATATTAATGGCCTTTCACTTATTCATGTGTCAGAAATGAAGAGGCTTAGCCACATTTTGAAATGGCTGACAGAATAAAGAGCCAACATTGGGGGATATGATTGTATTTATGATTTCAGCCTGACAGATGAAGGTATCAAGAGGGAGACTGAGTGACACATTTCTGATGGTTCAAAGTGATAAATGATGTGAAGTATGGCAATGTACATGAGCACAGGGGCTCCCACTCTTATACACTCTCACATTAGGAGTCAGTGTCTCACTACTGCAGGCCTGGGAGGGAAATCAAAAGTCTTCTCTGTTATTTCTGTAAAAATAGAAGATAACATTACAGTCATGCATCAGAATATACAAATTCTCCTGCGTTAAAGTTCTATCTGTTACAGTTCAACAAATAAACACTCCAGCCTTGCTTCAGCAGCGTTTCCCTTAGAGACAGCTCCACTAGCACCACCTAGCAGCAACTTGACCACAGTAAATCACATCATCAGACTCAGGTTGTAGCACACTACCTGCATGATTGTGACTGCATGTTTTGAATCTGCAGTCTGATTTCTTTAGGTTAACCATAAAGAAATGATCTAAATTTGAATCAAATCAAAGATTTATCGGATGAGAATTCTTTAAAATTTTTTGCAAAATATGTATGGTTATGTAAATATATATATAGAATAATAATCACAGACAAATACCATGAGATTTTTTTTCAAATTTGGAAAACATTTTGTTTACAAAGAAAGAGAATTATGCTTTTTTTTTGCAAATAAAAGTTTTTTTGATCAGCAGTTCAGCTGCGTTTTAGTCCCTTTATCTTATTAGAGCGTGCACCAAACTTCATTAAAAAAACATAGAGTAAATCAAAGCAAATCATTAGAATATGGAGGTTTTTAAATAAAAAGTTAAGCAATATTACCTTTTATAATCAGTGGTTATTATTGATCATAAAATTTTTACAATTGATCTTAAACCCTCCATGCCCCAAATGAATTTAAAAAATGAAGAAGAAAAAAGAGACATCTTCATTGCTTGGTTTATTGGCGTGGACATTAAAAGGGTAAATTATAGACATATAGTGGTTATTATGTCCAGTGGGAACTAACATCAGATATGAATGTGTTTCAGTCAAATTATGGGATGGTCTTAAAGATGCAGAGTTAGAAACTTGTAAATTAGTGTTTTGTTGCAAAAAGGTTTAAAATCGAATCAATATGTTTAACCTATGAGGTCTTTAGAAAAATGAATTCATGTAGTTTTCTGTTTATATGCACAGATTAGCTTCAGTCTGTTCTTTGGGTTTGGTTTGGTTTTTTGAATGTAACTAGTTTAACTTTATTATAGAAATTGAAAAAAACTAATTTAGATTTTTATAAATAACATGGCGGTGGTTTTCAAGCTCTCTTTTTTAAATGAAGGCAATAAAAGACAACATTTATACACAGGATTGACAGCTCAACTCAGCAGCTTAAACGGATACTCCACCAGAAAGTGATATTTGTCTATTGTCATATTCCTTATAGTTAGATCAGTGGGCAAAAACAATGTGTTAACAGCCCAGTTGTTTTCCTGATCCGGCAGTACTGGTAATGGTGATGGTACCTACTAGTAATTACCATTCACTTACAGTGTTTTACACTAAGCTAATGCTAAAGGAGTAGTTACCATTCACTTACAGTGTTTTATGCTAAGCTAATGCTAAAGGAGTAGTTACCATTCACTTACAGTGTTTTATGCTAAGCTAATACTAAAGGAGTAGTTACCATTCACTTACAGTGTTTTACGCTAAGCTAATGCTAAAGGAGTAGTTACCATTCACTCACAGTGTTTTACGCTAAGCT
Organism: Callopanchax toddi; assembly: GCA_006937965.1. Lineage (NCBI taxonomy): Eukaryota > Metazoa > Chordata > Actinopteri > Cyprinodontiformes > Nothobranchiidae > Callopanchax > Callopanchax toddi. Next base: position 3,794,464 of record SSNR01000001.1, read on the forward strand.
AATGCTAAAGGAGTAGTTTCCATTCACTTACAGTGTTTTACACTAAGCTAATGCTAAAGGAGTAGTTACCATTCACTTACAGTGTTTTACGCTAAGCTAATGCTAAAAGAGTAGTTACCATTCACTTACAGTGTTTTATGCTAAGCTAATGCTAAAGGAGTAGTTACCATTCACTTACAGTGTTTTATGCTAAGCTAATGCTAAAGGAGTAGTTACCATTCACTTACAGTGTTTTATGCTAAGCTAATACTAAAGGAGTAGTTACCATTCACTCAGTGTTTTACGCTAAGCTAATGCTAAAGGAGTAGTTTCCATTCACTTACAGTGTTTTACGCTAAGCTAATGCTAAAGGAGTAGTTACCATTCACTTACCGTGTTTTATGCTAAGCTAATGCTAAAGGAGTAGTTACCATTCACTTACAGTGTTTTATGCTAAGCTAATGCTAAAGGAGTAGTTACCATTCACTTACAGTGTTTTACGCTAAGCTAATGCTAAAGGAGTAGTTACCATTCACTTACAGTGTTTTACGCTAAGCTAATGCTAAAGGAGTAGTTACCATTCACTTACAGTGTTTTACGCTAAGCTAATGCTAAAGGAGTAGTTACCATTCACTTACAGTGTTTTACGCTAAGCTAATGCTAAAGGAGTAGTTACCATTCACTTACAGTGTTTTACGCTAAGCTAATGCTAAAGGAGTAGTTACCATTCACTTAGTGTTTTACGCTAAGCTAATGCTAAAGGAGTAGTTACCATTCACTTAGTGTTTTACGCTAAGCTAATGCTAAAGGAGTAGATACCATTCACTTACAGTGTTTTATGCTAAGCTAATGCTAAAGGAGTAGTTACCATTCACTTACAGTGTTTTACGCTAAGCTAATGCTAAAAGAGTAGTTACCATTCACTTACAGTGTTTTATGCTAAGCTAATGCTAAAGAAGTAGTTACTATTCACTTACAGTGTTTTATGCTAAGCTAATGCTAAAGGAGTAGTTACCATTCACTTACAGTGTTTTACGCTAAGCTAATGCTAAAAGAGTAGTTGCCATTCACTTACAGTGTTTTACGCTAAGCTAATGCTAAAAGAGTAGTTACCATTCACTTACAGTGTTTTACGCTAAGCTAATGCTAAAAGAGTAGTTACCATTCACTTACAGTGTTTTACGCTAAGCTAATGCTAAAAGAGTACTGCCGGATCAGGAAAACGTCTGGGCTGTTTACAAATTGTTTTTGCCCACTGATCTAACTATGGGGAATATGACAATAGAAGAAAAAAAAATCACTTTCTGGTGGAATATCCCTTTAAGGACTAAATAAAACAAGATCTTATTTTATTAAATGGTCTTATTGCATGCTAAAGTGTTTTTAACCCTGAACAACATGTCAGTTACAGGATCCTTTACACTCCAAAGTACTCCACTATGAATGAATTGTTTCATAATAGAGGAAGAATAAATATTGGCCCGTTAAAGTGAACTCCTACCTGACAGAGTCAGCTTTGACTCATGGCGTGTATATAGAGTTCATACGACGGGGGACTGGAATGATTGTCTCAGTTAAAAGTCGGGAGGTGAAAAATGGCGTGGTTATTTGTGCCTGACAGAAGTTAAGAGCTTTTCCCTGAGGCCCACCGCCTCCCAGCTGACCAGACGGCAGTCTCCTCCTCATCCAGCGTCCGCTCACCTTGTGAGATCGCCCGTCTGCTTGGGCTGCTGCGATGGCAAACTCAATGACATCCATGAAAAACATTCTTTCTGTTTCCACTAACATCTCTTGTTTTTGCTGTATAAGATGAGGAATTCTGAAAGACAGAGGCAGGTTTGAGAAGGTCAGGGTTTTTTGTGTAATTACACAGTAAGTAGTGTGATAGCTGTGTGGTTATGAGGCTTATCGCAAAATCCAGTGTGAAATGAAAAATAATAAAACAGGTCCCACAGGAACAGATCAAAGGACGTCTGGGGAACGGAGATATCAGTTAGATGTATTCAAGGTTCATGGGACCAAAATAAAAACAACTTATGGAGCAATACATGAGTTCATAATACACAAACACAGAGAACATGCTACCTTATCGGTTCTTTATAATAATAAAAAAAGTCACAACTTATTTTATTCTCCCTGTTCCTGGCATGGATTTTCTTTAAAATACTGAAACTCAAATCAATACGACCACATTTCTATGATTGGGTTTAAAATCTGAATCAGGTTTATTGCTGCTTTCATACAAACATGAATAAATAATCTTATAAAGTAAATAAAACTACCTTTATAAATAACAAATTCATAATACAGTAATTAATTAAGCCATAAACACTTTATAAACATTAATAAGTTGTTAAAAATCATGTGAGATCTGTTTATGAGTTGACAGTGACTTATAAGTGCTTTATGAGGTGTTTTCAAATTATTAATCAACTGTTTATAAAGCATTAATAGATCCTTTATAAGAGTAGGGATTTTTGTAATATGACACCCATAGTATATTTAATTGTTTTTGTTATTTATTTCTTGCTTTCTGGATTCTGAGCTTCATTTTTCTGCATCTTTATGTAATTTTACAGTGAAATACAAAAGAACAAACTAATAGAGGAATTACACTCTTCTTGGTTTTGATGCCATTAAGCTGCCGTCTAATGATGACTCTCAATTCACAATGAAAAGTGATCATTTCCATGAGGAGTTGATGGATCAGTCACTACAATCTGAGACTTTAGAACTTTGACATTTTGATTTTAAAGTGAGAAAACATCTCAAAGTGACCCATCTTCCAAAACTATAGGGAAGGAATCCAGATACGTCTTGTCCAGGATGGCTGGGACTCAACTCAAGTGCAAAATGTCAAAAGTTCATCTAAAATAGTTTAAGTAGCTGTGGTTTCAGCAACTGAAGGTTTTCAGGACAATAATACAAAGATCCATGAAGAAGTTTTATGATTATGTAAAAAAAGGGTGTTTACTGGAAGTGTAACTTGATGCATGCATCCTAATGCCATCCCTCTAAACCAGGGGTGTCAAAACTTTTCAAGACAAGGGCCAAAATTTCAATGTTAAAGGGCCCATGGCTCCATATTTAAATCAATTTATATTAAACAGGTGTAATCTTTGATGCCTCTAGATTAGCGTTGCACCATTATAACTCAAAATACGCTGTAATTATTTCCTAACGAGCAACTCAGAGATCAGAAGAAAGCGCCGCCTTCCGGTTCTGCTGGGTTTCTCCTTATTTGGCAACCTGACACTTCTGTTGCAGCAGGGGGCAGTGTTGTCACGTGAAACTGAAACTTAAATAACTACACGGTCTATGGTCAATGGTGGCGGCAGCACTGGCGTTCTCCTCGCTCCAGGTGTCGTGAGCATGTGCATGTGGGCGGAGAATTTACCATATAAGCAAGTCTGGATCACTATGACCTCATAGCGGGCTGGAGTGAAAAAAAAAAACAGTTTGAAACCTGGGTCTGAAATCTTGAAGAGCTTCTCACTGGCTGTACTAGAAGACAGATGGACGCCGTTTCTTGCACTTTCTGGCAGGTTTAAGGTGAGAACTCAACGTTGCAACATGATAACTGACAACGTTGCAGTAAAGTCAGAAAACACGGAAAACCATGCCATGGGCCCTTTAAAAGTCCTTAAGGGCCACAAAATTTCAATTGTATTAAAAAATGCAAAAAAAATAAATAAATAAAAATAATAAAAAGGGGGGGGGGGGTTAATTGTGAATTTTGTTTATTTGCACTGAATGCAACATTTGAATGTGCAGAATTACATATTTGCTTTCTTGTAGCAAAGGATCCTTAAATCTTTGTAAATAGAAACATGGGTCATGAAGGTTTTCCCAACAAATTTCATGGATTTGATTGGTCGATTGTTATCTAGTTTCTTGGTCTTGAGAATAAATTGGAATCCATATTTAGTCAAGTTTTGTGTGCTTTGTAGTAAAAGTTGATGAAGGGTTTTTTTTAATCAGAAAATTTCATTAAAAGAAAAAAACTTGAATAATAAAATATGAACTTCACCTTTAGCATCTAAAAAGGATTTTAAGTTCAACTGTATTTTTTTGTCGTTCTGCCCGACATTAGGAAAAATCAGAATGTAAACATTTTTTTTACAGTACATGAACATCCTAATGGAGGACTAAATTCTACCATTCTTGAAATCCTGGCACAAAAAAAAAAACACTCCGAGGGCCGCGAGTGGCCCCTGGGCCACACTTTGGACATGCCTGCTCTAAAATCCAAAATATTTCAAACATTTCAGGAAAATTTAAATCTGAAACTCATGAGCAAACTACCGTCTCCGTAACACTTCAGCATGTGATGGTGAAAACACCAGAGGAGCCCAGTCCGCCTCGCCGGTCCGACAACACTGTGAGGTCTCTGAAGTTGCAAATTTAGCCTTTAGCTCCGTGCTACTGTAAATCACAACACTCAGGAAGACAAATGTCAGAGCACATGTTGGCAGCGTGCGTCTTTGAGCAGAACATTCCTTTAATTGGGTGTGCAGGGACTTGGTCCAATCCCCAGCAAACCTCTTCGTCTTCTTCTTCCTCACTTTCCCCCCCTCTCTATTTGCCTTTTTCACAACACACACTAACAAAAGGCAGCGAGATAAAGAAGACAGCGACAACCCATCCCTACTTTGTGCCATTATAGAACAGACACACCGGGGGTAAAGAGGTACGATGCTGAACATCAAGGAGAGCTTTATATAACTCACTTTTCATTCGCCCTGTTTCATGTTTATTTTACTTCTCCAAGCTATCATCTGTGATTGACACCGCTCCCTGTCATAACAACCATTACTCATCGAACCGGCGAAAGGAACACGGTGTTAGCTTGTGGATATATTTGTATGAGTTTAGGAAAATGTGTAAAGAATCAAGAAATGCTCTCCAAAGTCTGTTCGGTGTCATCTCATCATGAGTGTTATGATTCCACCCTTCCCCTTCCTCTGTTCACGCACACTCTGAACTCCTGCAGAGGGAATAGAGATCATAAAGAATACACAGTCAAAGGCTTTAACACAAAAAGACTTTCCTCAAAGCTTCTGTCTTTCTGGATTCATGGGGCAGGGAAAGGTGAAATGTCCGTATGGAGGGAAGTGAAGAAGAGGCATTTTATCTCCGCTCAAATTTAGTCTTCACACTTGTGATATTAGAAGCGTTTGAAGGAGCAAATGTTTATTCATCATTTGCTATCGCATCTGAAAGTGTTTACAAAGCTAAAGTTCACATTTCTGACAGGACAAGCTCAAATGCAAATCTTCTGCCAGGATAAAAATGTACACCAAAATAGGTCTCGATTTTCTGCTCAGCTGAAGATTAAAAAAACGCAGTAAAGGTTAAAATCTGTCAAAAAAACAAACAAATCCTAACTCCAGATTAAGGTTTCAAAACCATCACCAAACCCAAAAACCCATCAGGTTTGACCCAAAGCCAAATAATCAATGTAGCACCATCAAATATGCTATAACCTCTGACCCCTGTTGACCATCACAACAATAATCCATTTCTTTCCCAATAACTTGGAATACAATGACTCTTGGATTATATTTTAACCTGAATCAAGATCCGTACAGGTGTCCTACTGTCCACTTTCAGGTGTCCACTTCCCAGATGACCTCAACTGGACACCGGCTGTGTTGATAAAACACTCTTTAAAGATGTCTCTTCTTTAACACCACAGACTGGTATTCAAACTGTAATCTCTTGTTTACAGAACAGTCTCCTGGCTGGCTCGCCATTTATGTAGCGTTTTATAAACTCTATTTTTATGGTTTATAATTGGCACACACTTCTGTGAGATTATTAAGTTAGTTTTTGTCGGTTTTACACTGACCTGGTTTGGCTCAGTTACCTTGACTAAAATAATGGTTTCACAGGTACTCTAGGTTCATTCTGATGTCACAGGGAGTAGATCATGTATTTTAATATTGACGAATAGAAGTCTGAGTCGAAATTAAACTTTACAGGTTTTATTTATAAAAGACGGACGAACGGTACAACAGATAAGCAGATAGCATGAGGTAATAAGGTTGAAGCTTTTAACACGATGGTATGTGTGTGTTTTCCAAAAAAAAGATTATTTATCATAAAGTTTACAGCTAAAAACTCCGTTCTCAAGAATCAATGCACACTTTTAGTGACATATAAACAGAATTAGGTCCCAATCAGGTCACATTTTTGTGTTGTAATTCTTACATTTTCTCCATTAAACATATATAACATCAGATTTACTTAAATCTAGTAAAATCTGCTGCAGAAAACTAACAGGAAACAGTCACTGCTCATATTTTCATTCAATATTAGCTCAGCATTCTGGTCCAGCTGTCTTTTTTGCACATTTATTCAATATAAATCATTTAATTTGGTTGTTTAATATACATTTTATATGCCTGAAAGAACAAATAATGACAATTCTTCTAACTAGAAACATTTTACAGACCACTGCTTTATGTAGTTGGTGAGTGAATCTCACCAACTACAATGAACATTGAAAATGTTAAAGCAATAACTTAAAGTTTGCTCCATTATTTTAGTCTTTCAGTATCAAATCAGTCCTGACTAATGGAGCATGAATTCTTTATTTTCTTCTCTAATTTTCAAAACATTCTGGCATCAGTTCACAACAAAATGCATCTGGGTTTTATGCACAGAAAAAGAGTAACCAGCTGTAATTGTTATAATCCAGTTCATTCTAATTCAGATCAAACTATGTGTTAGTCAGCAGGAACACAACAGTGTATAGAGGAGAACATTAGCAGGAGAAAAGTGTTTCAGCAGAACCAAGACAAAGACGCCTGTTATGTGGAGAAAAACAACATTAATGACAAAATCATAGAAATAAAAGGTCAAATGTGAAGACAGTGATTGGTAAGAAGAGGTCAAAACATCATGAGAAATCCTCCAGAAGCTAAAAATGAAGACATGCCTTCTCTTTCCATTCACTTCATGTGAGCAGATCACATTTCATACTTCTACTTTTGCATAATAATTGTTTGCATTAATCTGAAAACTTAAAATACAGTCAAAGCGGAGCTGATTTCAGTCATAAGATAATAGTTTGAGTTGTGAACAGAACTCTGCTGACTCCAGTGGTGAGTTCGGTCCTACTCGTTACATCCTGAGTGTGTTGTGTTCCAAACGCAGCTGATTTTTTGTTATTTCCTCTGCGATCATCAGACATGTGATGCGCATCATCTCTGTTTGTTTAGGCGAGGCCCTGCAGAGCAGCGGGGAGCGATGGGCCATGAGCTGCACAGCACCGCTCTAATGAGCAGAGCTGGACGCAGACAAAGACAGTCTGGACTCCGTTCAGCATCTCTGGCTCCGGTCCAATACACAGAAATTAATTCCTGCTCCTTCCACCGACCGTGTTTAGTATCCTGTCCACGCTTTAACTTTAATTAACACGCTTTAAATAAATACGAGCATTTCTGCGTCGATCTGTTGTACAGTAATCTTGATTTGTTTTAATGAAATTATTTCACATCGGACCAAAATATAGGAACTTGTTTCCACAGTTTCTTATCTGTTCAATTAATCACAACAACCACTGGCCTCCATTAAAAGTCAGAATGTGTAACAGAGAATGCATGAATCGATCTGATCAGAGCGACATCGTTCATTTAGGATAAATATAAAGAATCTGTCGCCGAGGCTTCATGAATTAGATCGCTGTTCTCTTTGAAACGCGTCTTTTCTTTAAGTTGAAGTGCAACTTGAAACTACCTTTTTTGAAAGTGTGTGGGCTGCTAAACAACAGTCTGAAACTCAAAGTGACTAAAATAGACAGCCTATAAAGAAAATTACATAGAGAAAAGCAGTCAAAGCTGCCGTTTTCCCGAAGGTTTTCCAAAGCCTGAATTGTTGACAGTAATGTTTGTCTTCAACAAAAAAACAAGTCTCTTCTCTTTTTCCTAAGTGGGTTCCCCCTCCCCCCCCTCCGTTTCCTCCTCCCCAACCAGACCCCATGGTGAGAAGCAGGCACCTTTTATTGATCAACACAAAGTCCCAAATAAATGAGTGCAGAATGAGAGCTATGCTCCAGGGAGTTCAGGGGAGCTGGAGCTCCATAGGTTCCCATCAATTTTAATCACTTCACTAATGAAGAGGCTCCTCTCTGTTGGATGTCCATAACTCACCGTGCCAGAGCTCCCTCCACCACCTCAATCAAATCACTGCACACAGCCCGCTTCTCATCACAACTCTAATGACCTTTTCAAAATAAACAATGCCTGCATTAATACGGCTGAAAAATCTGCCCGACACAAATAGGAAAGTTAAATGTTTTGCGTTAAAAGAACGAACGCAGGACGGGCTGAGGTAATCAAGTCTAACTAGTGTGCAATTTTAAAAAGTGAGGTTTATTTCTTGCAGAGGTGCCACTGAGTGGAGGTCAGGCGAGGCTTCTGCCACCTGATCCCCAGACCAAACAGTCTTATGCGCGATGTGTTTCATGAAAACTAAAAATGTCACCTTTTTTCTGTCGTTTTGTTCTGCTTCAGCCAGCATCTAATCATGCTGTTGGCAACTAGTTAGAGACACAACATTTCAAGAAATTGTGCAACTTATTTTCTTAGAATCACACTGAATTGGTACTTTTGCATTTGTCAAATATGCAATCTAGTCACAACTATTATGTCCTCGCTTTGTTTCAGTCAGAATGACGACATTTTAAACGCCTGTCCTGTTCTGACACACAACAGATACTCCTCCTATTGTATTAATAACTTTATTAAGTTTATTCCAAGGTCGACTACACCTGGCTTGGGCAATAAAGTGGACAAGCAGATAGAGAAGAGTAAATAAACATTTTAAAAAATGAAAAGAGAGAAAGAAACTAACAATAATGTAAACAAGACAAGCAGGACTAAATAATACTAGATCTAAAAGTGTGTGCACAGTCAACAATTAATAATGCTAGCTGATTTTTTGTGTATAATTTTATGCATTAATCAGTTATAGGTCTAAAACTCCTCCCAGTGCAGACAAATTTCTCTCACTTTCTGACTTCCTGATGGAAACTAAAAAGAAAAGTGATCCATTAAAATACTCATAACAACTCTGACACTATTTAAAGAGAAATATTTAATGAATAACTTGCAAAACAGAAATAATATCCTTGTAAAAATAAAAATCAGAACCTTGAAACGCGGTCTCTTAAGGTGCCAAATAAATAAAATCCTGTGGAGGAGCTCTTCAGCTCCAGATGATGTGTAATCGCTACCTTTTTATCCTGTTTGACCCTCCAAGTATTTCAGAAGTTATTGAAACTCCAGAACTCTGTGAACTAGTGTTTCACACACACACACGCACGCACGCACGCACGCGCGCACGCACGCACGCACGCACGCACACACACACACACACACACACACACACACACACACACACGTGCAATCATATTTTACTTCTCGTGACGCCCAGAATCTTTCTCCAGCATCTGCTCCGCTCACTGTAGGTAAGGGAAAAAATCCATCACCTTCCCCCTGGGTTTGCATAAGCCTCTCAAAGAGGTGAGTCACAGCGATCGGGCTATTTGTTGCCACGTTCGGGGATTCGCCCTGTCTTTTCAAATTTGATATCTGAACTCTCAGCTGAGAGCATCTTGGCAAAGTCGACGCAAAATAAAACATCCGAATTGAAAGGCGCCCTGACATTCCTGCAGCGAGTAACTCTAGCTGTGAAGAAGCTTTTAATAATCATTTATTATTATTTAAAACTCTCGACTCTTTGACCGTTTGGTTCTGTTGTGACGTGGCGGCGGTGATGTGAGGTTCTCCGTTAAACTAAAGCGCTCTCCGGAGTGAAACACATTACATTCGCTGTGATTAACAGCTTGCTTTGAGGGCCCACAGTGAACGCTGATGTTTGATGTCTCGTTTGTGATGTAGCACATGGGGCAGTCTTTGTGTGCTGTTGCTGTGGCCAGTGGGCACGGTGCTGTGTGTGCAGACGGGGGCAGCGGGCCAAGTGGACAGAGGCATCGCTCTTGTTTCTGCAGCAGGAACCGACCTAACCGTACATAAGAGCAGAGCACCTCACGTGTTCTGTCATTGCATTAGAAAGTTGGAGAATCAAACCAAAAAATGCACTTAAAAAAAGTAAGTCCACGGGTGTAAATCTGCTGTATTTGACAGACAGGGATGACATATTTCCCTGCACTAAAATTAAATAGGAAGATAATGACAACAACCTGATGAATGAGTTTGTGTGGCAGGCATGTCTATGTTAAGATGCATTGGTTATTATCGATCAAACCCAACAACCTGATGGAACTGACTGAAAGTCACCTTGATATAATTCTGGCTATCAATCATTTGGAGTGCACTCTTAGTCATGGCTGGCAGTGCCATTAGCATCACCATGGCATTGTTTTGGTGAAGACGACAGGGCTGTTCCGCTGTGATTAACACAAGGAAGAATTATATCCTCCCCTGTCCTGCTGCAGTGTCTGTTGTTTCCCATTTAGCTCGCTAATCTCCTCTGGATGCTTCATCTCTGCATTATAACTCTCCCAAAATGTCTCACATCTTTCTGTGAAAGTGCCTATTTACGTGCTAGTGTGCTTCGCCTTTGTGTTTGTATGTTTAAGCCCTGCATTTTAAGCATCTGTAGCACAAAGAGAAAATCTACCATGAATAATTTGCCGAGAATAAGGTAAGGAGAAGCCAAAAGATTGTTGAAGCCCACCCTCCCCTCCCAACCATTTCCCCCCCAAACAGACCTTTTAAGCCTTTTTTGTTTTGTACAGCAACAACAGCAGTGACAGCTCAAAAGGCAACAGAAATACAGCTCAGATAAACTCACATGAATGTGTGTTTCATGTGAAAACAAATACAGTATCAGATGAGCTGTTGTACGTCGATTGTCCACAGCGTGAAAAATACCTGCCTCATCTTTATGCTAACACACAGCTCAGGAAAGCTAGGGTGTCTTGTTGAGTTTAACACTGGGATGGTGTAAGTTGGGAGGGTGTACGTAGAGTTTTAGAATGAGTACATTTCCCTCTTTTGGGAAAACCCTCCTTCATCAGTGAGTGGTGTTGCCATGAAGGAGTGCTAAGAGGTCAAAGTGTCATTAGCTAACAGTTTGCAAATCTCAGCTGAACATTATTGTAATAAAACAATTTAATTTGTGCTATTTAGTAGCTCTTAAAGGCACACTATGCAACTTTTTCATATTTTAAAATCTTTTTCTTGAGCCAGTATGTGCTAACACGACCCTTTACAGCAGGGGTGTCCAGACTTTTCAAAAAGGGGGCCAAAATCTCCAAGTTGAAAGTCTTTGTGGGCCACAAAAATGTCAGATTTTTTTTAAAGCAAAAATGGTTTTATAGTGATTTTTCTTATTTGTGTCGCCCAAAAATAGACATGAAAGTGTCTCATAGGAAAGCATCAAATTCCCTGGATTTGATTGGTCGATTGTTTTCTAGTTTGTTGAAAATAAATTCTAGTCAGGATCTGGGTCTCTTTCTTCAGTAAAGCTGCTGGATTTAGTCAGGTTTTATGAATCGAGGTCACACATCTGCTTTTTAGTAAAAACCAGCCTTTGTGGTTCTGTTTACCAGGAAATTTAGTTAAAGTGCCCATGACATCGGTTTCCATGTTTTCTGACTTCTCTATCAAGTTGCAACGTTGAGTTCTCACCTTAAACCTGCCAGAAAGAGCAAAAAACGGCGTCCATCTGTCTCCTAGTCCAGCCAGTGAGAAGTTCTTCAAGATTTCAGACCCAGGTTTCAAACATTTTTTTTCACTCCAGCCCGCTATGAGGTCATAGTGATCCGGACTTGCTTATATGGTCAATTCTCCTCCCACATGCACGTTCACGACACCTGGAGCGAGGCAGTGCCGCCGCCATTGCCCATAGACCGTGTAGTGTTTAGTTTCAGTTTCGTTTCTCTTTCACGCGACGGCACTGCCCCCTGCTGCAGCAGAAGTGTCAGGCTGCCAAATAAGGAGAAACCCAGCAGAACCGGAAGGCGGCGCTTTCTTCTGATCTCTGAGTTGCTCGTTAGGAAATAATTACAGCGTATTTTGAGTTATAATGGTGCAACGCTAATCTAGAGGCATCAAAGATTACACCTGTTTAATATGAAGTGATTTAAATATGGAGTCACAGGCACTTTAAAAAGAATAAACCCAGTTCATAAAAGACTAATACTTTGGATTGGACTGAAACCTTTGCATTTAAAAAATGCAAAACATTAGTGTTGTTTTTTGTTTATGTCTGTTATTCTTTCTTTTTATGAAAAAAAGACTAAATTCTATCCTTTTGAAAAACTAGTTGAGGGCCACAGACAACCTCTCAGAGGGCCGCAAGAGGACCCCGGGCCGCACTTTGGACATGCCTGCTTTAATTACAGGGTTAATGAAAAGTCACTCAGCCCCATCTGCTGCTTGGATCCAGAATACCACGTTTGTAACTTCAGAGTTGTACCTAGTGTTTTTAGCTCATGAGTCCTGATTTTTCCCATCTCTCCCTGCTTGAACAGCTGATTTCTTTGAATGAGTGATGAACCGCTCCAGTAGAAAGCAGTGAAGGCTGAGTGAAAGACATTTCAACAAATTTAGGTGTTTCTGAGCAAAGACGGTGCTAACGCTTTTACGACAGTGACTTAAAACGGACACCAGAGGGTGCTAAAAACAAACTAAAACTGCATAATATGCCTTTACATCAAACACTTTATGCTATTTAGAATTCACCTTCAGCTGCCCTCACAGAAACAGTGTTTTGAACATGCAAAAACTTTGTAACGTTTCAACTAAAATATTGCATTTTAAGCCCCTACAACTCCATTGTTAGACAACTGGTACCAGAGAGAAAAATATTGAAATGACACTCAAGCATTTTGGTGTAAACAGCCAAAATGCAACCTTTTTAAAAGTATGATGTCATAGACCCACCTCTAACACTCACCTCAACCCCGTGCAGGTCCGACGTGACAAGAAGGCTAATGCTTGGTCACATGCTTGGTTTTGTGCATGTTTTAAATAAAATAGAAGGCAGACATTGAGCAGTATTAGTTGTAATCCTGCATGTAAACAAATGGAACCTTTGTTGAAAAGTTACTACAGACTTCAGATCATTTTTCTTTCCAGGTGTTGAATCTTGTCGATAGTACCTGGTAGTCATGTGTTTGTTGTGTGTTTTTTGTGAACAATCACTTCCTGCCTGCATGGTGAAACCCTCCTTTTTGCCTGTAAATTTGCCTTATTGGCTAATTTTCCTTAAAAAAAAAAACCCTCAGATTTTGGCATTTTTATCCAGCTTCCTGCATCTGGGTTCCCTCCACCATCACATCTGCTCAGAACAAGACAAAACAAGTTATTCAAATCATGATCATTACCTTCACCAGCCAGTTATCCAATGAACAAAAGCAACATGCTGAACACCTGGCTGGGATCAAGACGCAGAGCACATTTGCCCTCTTGTCTCACATTCATAAGCAGACTATGGGCTTCCTGAAGATCCTGTAAGGTGCAGAGACAGACGGCTTAGGCTACGGTTATGCAACCCTCAACCCTCACCATCTGCCTGGAGGCCCAGGTGTGCAGATCCTGCCAGCCTCCAACTAATACCAACACCACCAGAGCTCTGTCATTCATGGCTTTTAATCTCTCTGCTACCCC
>SSNR01000001.1:3808107-3835170 GCA_006937965.1 Callopanchax toddi
CCTCCGTTCCAATTACGAGAGACACGCTGGCACAAATAAGCCGTATTCATAATTGTGGAATCCCTTTCCCAATTTGTCTCAACAGAGGACAAAATGACTGTGGAAGCTTCTTCCTTTCTTAGATGTGGGAGGGAAGCTAGTGACTGTTGACAGGAGGACCCAAAGCACCGAGCAGGCTGGGAGTTATTGGAAAATAAATCATAAATCATCTCACCTCAGTGACAGGGAATGGTCCTCGCAGAGCGCCGCTCCAGTGTGGCCAGTCTGACTTCATCCGATCGCCCGCGCCTGTAACGCTCATGCTAATACAGCTCTAACGAGTACATGCACACCAAAGATAGATCATTAAAGAGAAGGATCAGGACATGGATGAGGAAGGAAATTTTGTTTCCCAGTAGCAGGAATAAGTTTGACCTCTCTGTGAGAACCACAAAGGGTTCATCTCACAAACCCTCGTTTTTTTTTTTTTTTGTCCCGTGAGGCATCTCGGCTTGTTTCTACCCAGAGGTGATTTAGCCAGCAACTCAGCCTCTCAGAAAATCACGGGGGGGGTAAAAAAATAATAAATCCATGCTGGGATTTGAGACATCGCGGGTGGCTTCTGCACAGGCATGTAGTGAAAGTTAAAATGCTGCAAAACCAACTAATGTATTTGCCTTTACGAGTGCAGTGCATCCTGTCAGGCGGCCGAGCCATTAGTAAATATTGAGGGGAGGTGTGTCCCGGTAGCACGGTCCTGCAGAATTACCAGCAGAGAGACGAGTACAGAGATGAGCCGGCGGATTCAGAGAGAGATGGCTTGTGTTTGATCACCCATCAGGTGTCAGCGATGTTTCAGCTGTTAAAAACACAGGAGAGTCTGCGGCTCTTGTTTGTGCCAGGCGCGTCTCTTCAAAGAGCCTCAGAGGCTCCACAGCTCCTCATTTAAATGGGAAAGTTTCTTTCAGCTGATGGCAAGCACTGCTGAGTCTCCTGTTGACACGGGACGTTCTCCCAGAGAAAACACATCACCGATGTTTCTCCGCCTAATGGTGACAAGGTGATTAATGACCAGGTTTCCGATTTTATCAAAGCAACTTCTGCAAATCTACCCTAATTAATACATATTGCATCTGGTGTCGAAGAGGGGGAAAAAAATGCACAGAAACGCAGAAAACATAAGAAAGAAAAATGCATTTCTTGTTAAATTTTTAAACCTTTATTTCTATGGTTTTGTTCTTTTGCGTTCCCTTTGTTAAAACCACAGACTGTAAATAAACCACTCACTCTGCACATACTTGATCAATTTTAATTGCCACAGCTCTCACCCAACAGAAAAAGTTGAAAGTAAAAAAAAAAAAAAAAGTGGGAAATAAAAGGGAAAAACTAAGAATGAAATGTATTCCTGCGTACTGTAATATGGTAAATGTTAGCGCCTGCTGCATCGCACTCCATATCACTTCGCCCCATATGAAAAATAGTTTGCTATTTTGGAACCCCCTGGCAGCCATAGTGGATCACCACAGACCCAGAGCTCATTTATCTTTTGTCAGAGATGAAGCCAAACTAACGCCATCTCCTGAAGCTGCTAAAGAATGAGGAGGGACATAGGGAGGGTAAAAATAAACCCGGAGCCCAGGTAGCTACACAAAGAAGTCATTCTACAAGTAATGGGTGGCTTTTGAAAGTAGAACTCCGTAAGAAGCCGTCTCTCTCGCTCTTTCCCTGCTAGGATATTACACTACTACCTTAACCATATTGTTCAGGTAACAAAAATATCAAGGACAATATTGTGTTGTGGCTAATTAAATTATGATATTTGTTGAGCTCTCTATGAAAGCCTCAGCACGTTTAATATACGACAAGAAGGGGAAATCCTATGAGCCGTATTGAAGTGCTGCTCCAGGGCACCTTAACGTCCAATTAATCATCCGAAAGAAAATAAACCACTGGTGTTTAACACTGGTGCAAAACGCCATCATCGCTTTATAAATTAAACCACTTGAAGTTCCGCTTATTTAAGAAATAAATGCCTTCTGTGCGGTTCCGATGAACGATTGTTATCATTTGTGTTAAAAAATGAAAGTGCTGCTTTCCCGGGGCAAATTTTTACCAAAATTAATTTACAATTTTGCCATCGTTTATGCCATTCAGCATATATATGTAAATATATTTTTAATAATTTAAACAATTTTTATACATTAATGTTTACTTTTAGAGGATTGACTGATTTTTCTTAAATATTTTCACACATAATTCTATTTCTTTTCAAAGGAAAACTAACATGTTTTTTTGTTAACAGAGCGGCATAAAATTTTAGAAATTTCAGAATAATAAAACAAAAATCTGTTTTTGATTGGTCTGAATGCTGTCAAAAAACTAGACGATGATTTATATATAAACATCTTTACCAAATAATTTTAAAAAACCTAATAAATGTTTCCATTTTTATTCTCCTTTTGCCCGATAAAGTCAATCATTCTTTGGCAACTCCAGGACCTAACATTTTCCAAATCTACATATAAAATAAGCCTGATCATCAGCATTATTATTTTAAAAGACAAAAATTAATGTTTAAAAGAAGCTCTAAAAACTGAAAATACACAACTGCCATGAAAAACTGAGAATACCAAAACAAAAATCCTTTGCAATGCCTCAAAATGGCAGCTTTTATTTTGGTAGATGAGGTGCAGCTGGCAGCACTCTCATCTCGTAACAAGAAAGTTGCACGTTTGAAACCAACTGAGCAGAGTGTGCATGTTCTCCACATGCATGCATGAGTTTTATTCAGGTACAATTTCAATCCACAGATCAAAAACACAAACATTGGGCTAGTTAGTTACTCTAAAGTGGCACCAGGTGTGAACAGGAGATTATGACCCTGTATTGGATTAGTAACCAGACCAGAGTGGACCCTGCCTCTCACCCGATGGCTGCTGGAGATAAACGCTGGCTCGTAAACAGAAACAAGTGAGTAAACACAAGGAGTGATTGTTTTAGCTATTGTTTTAAAGAATGATATGCTCCTCATGAGCTTTATATCCTTAAAAACCATCCTTGCGGTAGTAAATGAAGCAGTAGTGTCATGCATTAGCAGTACAGCCTTTGCTAATTTGGCACTCTGCACAGTTTTGTGTGTGATTTTACGAGCCATGGTTGATGCTAGGATCTTCGTGCTGCATGTTGCACAAATGAAGGTTTCTCTTTACCTCTAAAGCCTTGATAGTTCTAAATGTATCCCACCAGAGAAACATATGTCAGCTCTCCTTTAGATCTCACTGTTTATGAAAACATTAAACACTACAGTGATGCTCAAATAAAGTACATGACGCAAGAAACCTTGCTTTTCAAGACATGTGTTGTAATGATACATGCAACATTAAAGACTAGCATTACAAGTAGAAACAGGCAGGTTTTCATTAGGTGGTTAATGTGCTTCATGTTTGACATGTGCTCTCAAAACGTTGCAGAATTCTCATTTGCAACCTCTGTGCAATCGCTTTGCTAAACGTGACTTATTTGTGACTGAAACTCTAGCGTGTTGCTTCAGTTTATGTTCAGGAGTAAAAAATAAAAAGGCACCATCCTGACAAAAGCATCGATCGAGTGAAACACTTGCAGCCTGTACATAGTTGAATGAAACGGCTGATGCAATGTTACATTAGCACTTAAGCATGTCAATCTTATCTGATGAAATCTGAACGGAGCATTGCCAGGTACTTTGGTTGTTTGGACAACCGTTACAATTTAAAAGCTCGTACAGTTTAAAGTTCATCAAAATGCATTGACACAGATGTATTTATTACTATATTCTTTTATAATGCTATAATAATTGGTTTTGTGTGATGATAGTGCTTCACTCGCTGCAGTCACAGGCCTCTCTTTGCGTCACTTTTTTTAAAACTCTCTACATGACTGAGCACATCTGTGGCTCAATAAACTGGGCCCATGGTGCAGCATCTCTCTTTGACAAGGAAATGAAAGATCAGTCTGTTTCTCCTCAGAATGAGCCATCTGTGGGTCCTGATGCTGAGCTGCTTTGCGGACAGCATGACAGTCCTCAGGTATATCTCTCAGCATGGGGCAGGCTGATAGCGTAGCGCGCCGGCGTGATACGCTGCTCGCTTGCTGTTCCAGATGAACGACCCTGATGTGTCTGACCCCTCGTCTGCCTCCACCTCCAAAAGAATCCATCGTAAAGCCAAGCAAGCCCACGACCAGCTCGCAGTCAGCTGCCTTGTCATTGGGAGGAATCCAGCATGACTGTAAAAGGCCAAACAGTGATTGTCCCTCCATGCCTGATGTGGTCCGATGATGGCTCATCCCTGGCCTCGAGATGAGAACCTGATGAGCCAAACGGCTTTAAATGAGAAATCAACAGATAAAAGCTGCATATAGGGAGAGTAATAATAGAACCAGTGGGATTCTGGCACAGTCCTTCCAGGTGGTAAAGCACTGAGATGACTTCTCTCTTAAACACACAATAAAATGCTATGACACCAACAATATATCCAGATAGCAGTTTCCTCACTTAGATAAAACTCTGCGTTTTTTTCCCCCACCCCCCTCCGTGGGGTCTTATTAATTATAAAACTGCTGAAGCAGACTGTGTGCATTGTGTTGCTCTGTGTGCGATTCTGTTTCCACGGTAAATGCGAGGACTCGAAAGATGTTTGACTTTGATCTCAATGTGCCTTTTTAATCAGTTTCCAAAAACGATGTCTTCATTGTTGCAGGCTTCTGCCAGGCAGCACAGGGAGACCTACACTAAGTTTATCTTCAGCAAATATATCAGCCTTGCTTTAATATTTTTCCTCTACAATGGTCTTTTTTCCCCCCTTTGCACTGGACCCATTTGGCATTCTTTTGCTGCTGGGCATGACTTCTTAATAGAATCGGAATTCCAATTTGACTCTCCCGCTTAGCAGCTTTAATTTGAAGACAGGCTGTTCGCAGCCTTGGAAAGTGGAAGGCAGTAATTTAAGCAGAACCCCCCGTTCCCTCCGCCCACCACATTATCACAAATGTAAAAAGAATAATACCTGTTAAAGCTTTTTTATTTTCCTTTGAAGACTTTAGATAAAATAACAATTCTCGTATTGTTTTCACATTATTCACCGAGCGTGTGCTACATTGTCTTGTGATATTCAACTCGTCTCTGGATACGTTCATTTATCCACCAGCCTACCCCCTTCTGAGTGGTCAAGGTACAGGGTCAGCAGCAGAAAGACGGGGCCGGGGCCGGTGAAGATTCGCCCAAGGACACTTCAACAGGATGGATGTCGGCTGTCAAAGGGGCCTGAACTCAGACCTTCTGGATGAAGGACAATCTGGATCCCAAACATCTAACTTCCTTGTATTTCTACTCATTGAATCCATCAACACAAAACCGCCTAAGATCTAAGAAGCTGGCTGTGGTAGAGCAGGCACCAGTTAATTATTAGCTTTAAGGCCAAACACACAAAGCAGCTGCTAATTGAGTGTATAATTACCAAGGAAATGAAAGGAGGTAAAGTGGCTCATCAGAGCATTAACAAGCTTTTGACTGGTAGGAAGCTCTTCAGAATATGATTTTCTTATACTTGTGCTGGATGTGATTGGCTCTTAATGGTTAGTTTAAAGGGGACAAAAGAAGTATCTTAAAAACAGGGTCTGAAAATGACCATTTGTGTGTTTGAATGAATATATAAATGAAATTACTTGTCATAAAGGATCCTGTTCCAGTGTGGTCAGGAGAAAGTAAAATATTAAATACAGTTGTTAACATAAGGGCTGCACAATATAGGGATACTATCAAAATATTATTAAAGTGATAATATGCAGTTTTGCTTGTTTTGGGCTCCCTCTGGTGTCCGTTTTAAATCACTGCATTACACAAGTTAGCATATTGTTTCAGCTTCTAAACGCCTAAATCTACCTGTTGAAATGTCTCCTCAGCCTTCATAGCTTTCTACAGGAGCGGTTATTTACTCCTTCAAAGAAATCAGCTGTGTTCAAGCAGGGAGAGATGGAAAAAAATCAGGAATCATGAGCTAAAAACACTCCGGAGCTAGCATAACAGCTAGCCACTTTGGGTTAGCCTAACCCTCGTGAGACACGTGACTTCCTGGGTACCGTGACGGAGATCTTGCAATCGTGGTATTCTGGATCTAATCACCAGAAGGGGCTAAGTGACTTTTCATTAACTCTGTAAAGGGTCATATTAGCACAGACTGGCTCAAGGAAAAGATTTAAAAATATGAAAAAGTTGCATATTATCACTTTAACTGTCACCAAAAGGTGAAAGGTGAGTGATGTTTGCCTCTGTGTGCATTTTTCTTATTTCTCTCATAAATCACTAGATACATTTTTTTTATTAATCATTAGATGTACACAGTGTTGTTTTTGGCAGCCATTTTGGTTTTAATCTTTGTCTTGTGTATAACAATGTTGATTAGTTTTAGTCATGCCTACTGTTTATGTGATAGTTTGAGTCTAGTTTTAGTCGACGGAAACTCAGGTTTTAGTCAGCTCTTAGTCAAAATAAGTATTAATCCTTTAACAAAGTAATTTAGGTCAATAAGTTGGAAATTAGAATCACTCACATCAGTCAAGTCAAAAGTTCCATAGGCCGTTTTGGTATTAAACAGGAAAAGTAAAAAAAAACATCCAAAATGGATGAAACTACAATAACCAAAGTATTCAATCAACACTATAAATACTGGTCTAATGTTTGGCTACAATGATAACAAGGACATATCGCTAATGAATAAAGTCACCAATCAGGGCTTAAAGCTCATTAGCTTAGCGTTAGCTCATCAGCAGATTAAATGGCTGAATGTAGTGCTGCATTTTTAGTAAAACAAAAGAAATAAACGACTCACTGTGGAGGTGATTATTTTATAAAACAACATGGAATCAATCAGCAGGGTTGTCACAAGCTGTCAAGAAGTATTTTTTTGAATAAGTATCCATTTGATGAGATGGGTGTGCCGCCCACAGAGACAGACTGATCGCTGTCCGGAACAATAAACAATAAAAGGATACTCGGATCTGGCAGATTGATAGCAAGAGTTCAACCAAATACTATTCCACACACACACTTAACGTTTTTGTCTCCTCATGCTGACGAAAACTCAAGACATCTCATCTTATTTTAGTTGTCGTAGAGCCACGTTTAGCTCGTCAGCGTCTCGTTAGCATCTTGAACAATAGGTGCATTAATGCTATATTTTGTTCTGGTCATCATCAAGGAAAACAACTGACTGACGACTCAGCTTGATTCAAGATGGCTGCCATAAGCCAACCAACATCATCAAACACAAAAATGGCTACAGCAGACTCACTTTTACACCTATAGTTTAGTTTTACTTTGACCTATTTGTTTTTGATTTTTACTATATTGTACAGGATACATCTAAAAAATCAGAACATTGTGTAAAAGTTCAGCATTTTTTGTCCCTCATATCAGAAAGTGAAGCTCATATATTATGTAGATTCATTACACATGGAGTGAAATATTTCAGGCCACTTTGGAAGCTTTAATTTGACCCCTGTATGTACCTCTACATCGCTCCTCCCCCTCCAGTCTCATCTCTTCTGTTAACACTTCATACCCCTCCAGTTCATTCTCCTCTCTCATTTGGAGAGAAGGATTTTGAGGATTGATATAATCTTTATTGGTATGAAAGTTTTTATATAAGCTTCTGCTTTTAAAATGACTGATAACTGTCCATGTTGTTGTGAGTAAACTTTTCATCACTGTAGCAGCGATTGTTGATGTTGGAGAAGACGTCTGGGTCTGTATCATACTCCAGGTCCAGTACATTATGGGCTGTACGTTCCAGTGTTCTTAGTTTATCATAACCCTAACCCAACCTCAGTACTCCTCCAGAGTTCTGATGAGCAACATTGTGCTTGTTCAGGTGTTCCCTTAAATGTAATGAATACTTATAGTTTATGGGCCATGTGCTTTTTCTTTATTTTATCAAGTATCTTGCATTTCTGGCAATGTTGTTAAGTCAGATGTTCATTAATGAAGATGTTTGATCCTTTCAGCTTCTTTCCTTGTTTATTCAGTTGTTTTGCGCTTTATGCTAACAAGTCTCATTATGACTTTTCATGGAAGATAGTAGCAAGTCTCAAAATTGACCACGGTATCTTTAGACAGACGGAAGGAGGTTATCTGTTCCGGAGAGCTGGCATCCTGCCACAAAATACATTCATCTTTTTTAAAATGCTGTCATTACATGTTGAGTCTGTCAGTGAAATATGTCAAATTAAGTGAAATTCTCATAAAGTACTCACTGGATATAAATCTAAATCATATTTACTTTTTGCATCATTTTGTGTAAAATTGTGTGGTTCAAGATTTGACCAGAAAGACCAAAAATCAATAATTTTTCTATGTAAGATTATCTTTGTTTGTGACATTGCTAAAGTGATTCTAGACTTTGTTTTTCTCTTTTATAGTGCTTTAGTATACCAATCAAGGACAATATATGTGGGATAAATTATATTAGGTAAACGTGATCTATACTGTAGGTTGTTGATGTTAAACAGCAGCAGTTCAGTGTCGTTTGGATGGATAAACAGACAGAGGTGAAGAGAGAGATAGATGCCCGTCCTGCTGGCACTCAGACCCAGCTGGGTTATGGGGAGGCACTGGCTGCCTAATGAGCCTCTCTTACCCAGGGGACCTCACCCCTCTCCTCCCCCCTGGGGCCCCTAATATAGGGATAAAGGACTGCACACACTCCTTCACTATCACATGTGTTGCTGTTCCGATGCGCAGCAGGAGGGGCTCGTGGAAAAATGGTCTTTGTTTTTAAAAAATGAAGAAAAAACACTCGCCAGTTAGCAACAGTCGTAACAGAAAAGACACTTATGTTTTATTCTCAACAGAAGCACGGTGATGTCATTAGAGAAACTGTGGATGTTGCTTTGTCCTTAACACATTTCCCTCCAGTTTGCAGCCTGTCCATGTAAAACCACCACTTAACGGCCGTTTCTTTGTCAAACCAGTGGCTCAACCTGTGCTGTGGAATTCTCCCCAGACGGCTGTGAATTCTAATAAAAGGTTCACGCCAAAATGAGCGTGAGTGAGTGATTCTGTTAAGGAGGGTGGAGAGTCGAACTCCAGTGGGCCCTTTTCCCATTATTGCTGCTCCCCAGTGCCTAATGGTCAAGGCCTGTTTCCACTGGGTAAATGTTTACCCTTCAATAAGAAAGTAAGAAGCTCACCACACACAGGAACACAGAGGCCAACATGGGCAGGAAAATAATGAGCTACTATCAGCCTCCCTGCTTTCCCGCCTCGGACACAGCCAACCCTCATTAAAGCCGGGTGATGTGCAGAAGAGCTGAATGCACTCAGTCAAGTGGTTCCCTCAACTCTTGAATGGAGAGACCTGGCTTCACGCTGCATTCAAAACTAGAGAGAGAACGAATCAACAGTGAAAATATTTGAACAATCTATTCAAACACCTTGTGGATTGTACCGAAGGCAGGCGGCCAGAGAGCAGTTGTTGAGAATGGGCAATGAAGAGATGGCAACGACTTGCAGGCAGTTCAGTGGATTTTTTTTTTTTTTTGTCATGGGCTGCCAAAATGGCTTTGATTTACTGAGGGGACCTATTGATAATTAATTGTATCATCTGTTTCCTCCTCCACACAAGCCAAGAAACGCAAACCCCAACTCTTCATCAGAGGCCTGGGCACAATTCATCCCATCAGAGAGGGCGAATTGGACTGGAAGCTGTCAGCAGATGGTGGCTAAAACTAAAACACCTTTCACTCTCAGCTCCAAAGACGCCACAGACTCGTGAGTACAGAACTTTGCCAAGGTATGGTGGAAATAATGATCAGTGTTCTTATTCACTGAATAAATCAGACGCGGGGTTTCCTTTTTCCGAGATTGATTTCCTTATTCCTTAAGTCTGCCGTTACCTGTTTAACATATCATCTACCTTTTTAATGTTTCTTGTCTGTTTCACACAAATAGAGTTCTCCCACATATCTAAGGAGTAGGCACCGTCTACAACAAGCCACAGTCCATGCCCGTATATGGGACATACTTTTATCTCAATAATTCATCGTCTTAGAGGGATGCTGAATAATTGAAATGAACTTGGAGGCCTTTCAGCTCAGCAGAGCTTTGCATGTAGCTGATGGATCTGTGGGATTCAATGCACATTACAGGGGTGAGGGGAAATATAGTGCTAAGCTGTGTTTCTGTTTTCGCTGCACACTCATTGATCAATAATTCAGCCGAGCCCTCTGACTGTGACCCGCGGTTCTGAGAACAGGCCCTAGTCTTAAGCCCGAAACAGATCTGTGACAGAATTTCTCTTATTGTGCTTCATTTCATGCTCCAGCCAGCATGCATTCTCCTAAAACACACTCAAACTTCTCTCTCCTCTGAATCGCTGCCGTGTTTTTCAGCCGCGCTGGCCACCGCTTCAGATATTACTGTAATTGTCTTTTATCTTAAACGAGAGATGAGGCGGCTCGTGAAATGAGCAGCGTCGCCACTTCAGGCAACTCCTCCTTTCCTTGTTCTCTGCTTGTCTGGGAAAGAGGTGAAAGGAGGGAGGGGGGTTCAAGAGCTGGGAGGATACCCTGATCGAGTGTGGCTTCATCACAGAGGCCTTCTCATGAGTGCCGGATCTTTTAATCAAAAAGATTATTTCACAGAAAAACCGGCCCTGAAGCCAACATGACTCTGAGTGTCTAATTAACACAAAAGGAAGAACACTGCTTGTGCAAACTCCCTCAAAAGAAGAAAAAAAATAAGATAGCCATACATTACCCAAGATAGCTGCTTTTTTTAATTATTATTTTACAGTGTGATTAATTTGTCTGCTGTGGTTATTTCACCACGTTGAGCAGAACTCTGTGCTTTCTAGGAACAATAAATATTACATTAAAGCCCTGGTTAAATGTTGAAGAGTAAAGAGAGAAGACCCAGCTGATGAATGACTTGTGACTGATCTGTGCTCAGCTTGATTATCCACAATCAATCATAAAGTCAAAGATACATCAAAAAAGTACACACAAGGATCAGAGGGGCTGTACGCACACTCAGAGCTCCAACATCTCAGTCAAACACACCCTCAGTGCAGTATGGGAAAAACAATTAACAGGGGCTTCTTAATTGTACAAATGTATAATTGTTACGTCCTGGCTGGGCTAGGAGACATTGGAGGTAACATAAAACCAGTGGACAGATGTTAAGGAGTGAGAAATGTACATTTAATAAGTAGAAGAACAAAAACAAGCACCATACAAAACTTAAAGCACTCCTAAAATGGAGGAAAGATACTGGTTAAAACTGAGGATGGGATAAATAGGCAAACACAAAGGAGCTTAAAGCTCTAAACAGGGCTGGACTGGTTTAAACCAAACAAAATCAAAGTAAACAAGATTTTTCAAAGTCTAAGCCAACATAACAGAGTCTTAAAAAGACATATCAAAAGTCTAACTTGATGGTCTAAGCATACAAACAAATGAGTCTACCTAAATAAACAGATCAGAAGCTCTCTGATCTAAATGGGGGGAAAGCAGCACTAAACTGCAGGCAAAGCAGGAAGTCCTTTTAACTAGTGGAGAGCCAGTCACTAGGTTGATTGGCTGATGAGGTCCAGCTGAGGGCTTGAGCAGATGACATCATGGTGTGGAGCTGCAGGCAGACAGGAGGAGGAAATGCACCCTTCAGGCCAGAGGATTCAGGAGGGCGGGTCCTCTCATGCAGACTGGACAAAACAAAACAGGGCTCAACAGAACAAGGCCTTCACAAAACTGAGGGGGCCGTAACACCCTCCCCCTTAAGATACAAAATCTTATTTTGTAAAAGAACCAAAGAAGGTACAAAAAAACCGAAACAAAAGCAGAGCACATACCCATTCTCAGGCTCTGGACAAACCATCAGCAAGAACATTGTCTCGACCCTTCTTGTGGTGGATGTCCAATGAATACACCTGTAAGATCAAGGCCCACCGCATGAGGCACTGGTTGTGATTAAACATGCGCGACAGGAAAACATCTAGTTTGGTAATGAAGGAGGAAGCTCCTATATTGTCTATGCAGTCTTCAACTCGATTTTTATCACATAGCACATATGTTGGATATGCCAATAGCAGCGTGATGTTGTTGTGATTTTCCCAAACTGACCAATCATTCACAGGCTGAGGGAGAAACTAGCTAACGCATTCAATAAAATAAATGGTTGCCAAATGGGAAAAATCACTAACAGATGAGACAGTCCCACGATTATTGCCTTGCTTTAAAAACAATTGCTGATAAGAGTTTTAGGCTGCTACTTTTCTAACTTCCTGTAGCAGCTAGCTGTGCTGAAATGCTAATGCTAGCTTACATGTAAACAGAAACGCGTGGATATTCTGTTTCTGCTGGTATTTTATTTAGTTTGATCGCCATTTTCCATTATAACTAGGGATGCTCGATATTGGCTTTTTTACTGATATCCGATATTGTCTAACTCTTAATCTCAGATACGATATAAACCGATACCGATATAAGCGTGGTAGCCCTCATAAAAAAAAAGACAAACCCAGTATTTAATGCAATGTGTGCCAATTAAATACAAATATCAGATTAGTTATATTTTGACATTTTGGGAGAGAGGAGAAGTAGCCGAACAGTTTGATGTAAACATGGTATGTAAAGGTCATGTCGTCATTACAAAAACCGATACCGATATTTACCGATATTGCATTTTAATGCCAATATCGGCCGATATTATCTGTATACCCATCCCTAATTATAAAGCCAATGTTTTTGTCGTCACATCCACACACAAAAGTTCAAATTTTGTTTGTTACTGCTTCTGTCAAATTGATGAAGTCAGATTTACGCTGACATATTCTTATTTAAATGATCACAAGTCCTTCTGCATTTCCAGCATGTACGTAGAACTCACCTGCATTCAGACTGGTTCAGTGTTAAAGAAATGAAACAACACAAAGTGTTGGATTACCTATGGACTCTGTGCAGAAAACACTTACAGTAGTTTTCATATAATCCTCGTTCTCACCCACCTCTGCGTACCACATTTATCTTAAATAAACCCAAAAATGGACCACAAACCTCCAGAAGTCTCTTTGAGCTGTGTAAGATCTAGTGACTAGAAGCTTCTTCTATGAAGATAAATGTTCTGAAAAGCATTTTAAATAATTAAACTGGCTGAATAATAGTTACATTGAGCTTCAGTGACATGCGGACATTTGCACATACACAATGCACACATGCTGATCTGACAGAGGAGAGAGCAGCTTTTTCCAGGGAAGTTGGCAAACATTTAAATCCAAGGAACTGATTGATAGAATCCTTTACTAAAATATTTGATAGCTGCAGCCCTATAGATTTTCTAATCAAAATAGTGACATCTTTGTAGTTTTCTATTTATCTGAGTTTGGGTTCCGTCCTCTCCCAGACCAGCTCCTCCAGTGGAATCCTAAGACATCCACAGGTCAGCTACTCGGTTGACCCAAAAGGACATGCCTAAAACAACCTCCCCAGACCAAACCACTTCTACTGGTTTCTGTTGATGTGGAGGAGCAGTGGCGCCGCTCTGAGCTCCTCCCAGATGTCTTTGAGGCTGCATCTGACCACCCTGTGGAAAAAATCATTTCAACCACTTGTGTTTGACGTAGCTCAACAGGTAAATCAAGAGCTTCACGTTTGCAGCTCGGCTCGCTTCACCACAACAGACGTGTCCAGCCTCCTGGAGGTCAACGAAGCTGGTGGATCAAATCATTTACTGTTAAAACCCAAATATTTGCTCCATCAAACTACAGTAACATCAATAAGCTTCAAACTAATTGTAATCAAAACGAACCACCTAATATGTTCAGACAAATAGCTGTAAAGAAAAGTGCTCTGCCTCATTTATATGTATGCTAAATAAAGAAGAATAGACTAAATCTCATTAGCATAACTTTATTTATACTAAAAGAAAAAAGTGTCTCACTCAAAGATGCTCTGACCTGGTTTTAGCTGCAGAAACAAAAACATAAGGTTGCATTTTGTAATCAAGAAATGAAGAGGGAAATCTGTGTTTCAACTCGTGTTCTCAAAGGACAAATAAAATGAAACCTCTTAAATTTGTAAACTGCCATTTTTAAATTGTAATCTCTAGAGGAAATTGCAGTTGGTGCATTTTAATTCATGAGCTCATTTAAATAATATATAATAACAGATATAGTTGTACTATGTGAAGTTTGAGAGATGCTGCAGGTTTTTTATTTCCCATTTCTTTCTGAAAAGTACAGCGAGAGCACTCGGACACAATCCAGATTGTTTGTTATGCAGAATCAGCCCTCTGGGATTTGGTCTGCATTGTTCAAGGCTCAAACAACGTAAGTGTACCTATTGAGGCCAAAAGACATCTTCACTGATTCAGAATAGTCTGATATACAACCGTTTAGAGGTCAAGCTGAGCTTTGTCTGCTATGATTTATGATCCACGCGCTCACCTACAGCTGTAGGGGAGAATACATGTCATATAACATTGCTTTGTTAGAAAAACACAGTTTGATACCGTTTTGATAGATGGATTTGAAGTTACCCGGGCTTTCTGACATGAGCTGAGTGTGTTTTAGACAGAGGTGTTTAATCTTCATCCTGACTGGTAGGCTCCTCACGTCCCCTGAGCTCCTTGTTTTCCTGTATTGATTAAAATCTGCCCTATCCACCTTCCTGGTGTAAGAACTCCTTCAAAGAAGGCTCAGAGGGATTATTCACTGAGAAAAACTTAGCCCCGTCTTTGTTCTGCCAGTTGCTCTATACCTTGTTGAAAAAGGAAAGTCTGTGGGCCAATATTGGTAGGAAAGAAATAAAACGTATGAACAGGCGTTTTGTAGAAAGCTCCTTTGCAACTTTTCACACTTTTATCAAATCATAATACGACTTTTAAGAATTTATTTGGGGGGTTTAAATTGAAGAGAGGGAAGGCGAGAGGTGACCTTGGTGCAGAACGGACCTCTTCCCTGTTATTACAGTTTGACCCTTGAAGCCGTGGTCTGCACAGTGCAAATGAAGAGGGGATTGAGACGAGGGATTAGTGGAGAAATGAGCCCTGCCCTATCTTTAAACCGGGACCGGATGAGAACTTATCTTTATTCATTGTTGTCAGAGCTGAGGATATCATTTGAAGACGCACACACTCACAAGTCCGTGTCTGTGGGTATATGTTCTACAAAGGTACGATGGCAACAACCACTTAATTTGTGATTAGGGCTTTATTCAAAGCCGTGTTTATTCTCCAAGGAATTCATTAGATCCAGAAGCTGCCTCATTTTTTTCCCCCCTCTCCTCGCTCCTGCGACTCATTCCCCCAGTGAGGTGATTTAATGCTCATCTCTAGGTGATAAAAAACTGAAGAGCATGACCACAAATACACTGAATACATTAGCTTCCCTTCTTTCTTTTTTTTCTTATTCTTCTTACAAACATAAGAAAAGTTATTCTATCATTCAAATTACCCAAAGCTCTGGCACATTTCTCCTGAGTCTCGTTCCACAGATGCCAAATTATTTTAGGTTTAGTGCCAGGTGATTTACCTGTGGCACCAAAAATAATGTTAGTTAAAACTATTAGAAACACAAAGGTCTGTTGTTTTTTTCCACATTTAAAAACTCATCTAAAAGAAACTTTAAAAGTTCAGGTTTTGAAATTAAAATCTTATTTTGTTGTGCTGTTTTCTTTATATTCTTCTCACTCAAAATAATTGTCCAGACTTTGTTCACCTAAAGGTTTTTGGTCAGAACAGTTAAAATGTTTCACCTTTAAGTTCACATTCAGAAAAAGACGTATTTACCTCACATTTTAATGTCTTTTCTAACAGTGAACAGAGATGTTTTCTGCTAAATGGAGTGATTTAAGAGCTATGAGGTGCCGTACAGGACAAAATCTATTTTTCACTCACACATACAACAATGTAAGCACACACACACACTACTACAAGCATGCACACACACTACTACAAGCATGCACACACACTACTACAAGCATGCACACACACTACTACAAGCATGCACACACACTACTACAAGAGTGCACGCACACAAAAAATACTACATGCACACACATACTACTACAAAATGCACACGTGTTTGTAGTATATGCGTGCACGTTTATAGTAGTATGCGTGCACGTTTATAGTAGTGTGCGTGCACGTTTATAGTAGTGTGCGTGCACGTTTATAGTAGTGTGCGTGCACGTTTGTAGTAGTGTGCGTGCACGTTTGTAGTAGTGTGCGTGCACGTTTGTAGTAGTGTGCGTGCATGTTTGTAGTAGTGTGAGTGCGTGCACGTTTGTAGTAGTGTGTGTGCGTGCACGTTTGTAGTAGTGTGTGTGCGTGCACGTTTGTAGTAGTGTGCGTGCGTGCACGTTTGTAGTAGTGTGCGTGCGTGCACGTTTGTAGTAGTGTGCGTGCGTGCACGTTTGTAGTAGTATGCGTGCACGTTTATAGTAGTGTGCGTGCACGTTTATAGTAGTGTGCGTGCACGTTTGTAGTAATGTGCGTGCACGTTTGTAGTAGTGTGCGTGCACGTTTGTAGTAGTGTGCGTGCACGTTTGTAGTAGTGTGAGTGCGTGCACGTTTGTAGTAGTGTGTGTGCGTGCACGTTTGTAGTAGCGTGCGTGCACGTTTGTAGTAGTGTGCGTGCGTGCACGTTTGTAGTAGTGTGCGTGCGTGCATGTTGGTGGTAGTGTGCGTGCGCGCACGTTTGTAGTTGTGTGTGTGTATGTTTGTAGTAGTGTGCGTGCACGTTTGTAGTAGTGTGCGTGCGTGCACGTTTGTAGTAGTGTGCGTGCGTGCATGTTTATAGTAGTGTGCGTGCACGTTTGTAGTAGTGTGCGTGCACGTTTGTAGTAGTGTGCGTGCACGTTTGTAGTAGTGTGCGTGCGTGCACGTTTGTATTAGTGTGGGTGCGTGCACGTTTGTAGTTGTGTGTGTGCGTGCACGTTTGTAGTAGTGTGCGTGCGTGCACGTTTGTAGTAGTGTGCGTGCGTGCACGTTTGTAGTAGTGTGCGTGCACGTATGTAGTAGTGTGCGTGCACGTATGTAGTAGTGTGCGTGCGTGCACGTTTGTAGTAGTATGCGTGCACGTTTATAGTAGTGTGCGTGCGTGCATGTTTATAGTAGTGTGCGTGCACGTTTGTAGTAGTGTGCGTGCACGTTTGTAGTAGTGTGCGTGCACGTTTGTAGTAGTGTGCGTGCACGTTTGTAGTAGTGTGCGTGCGCGCATGTTTATAGTAGTATGCGTGCACGTTTGTAGTAGTGTGCGTGCACGTTTGTAGTAGTGTGCGTGCGTGCACGTTTGTAGTAGTGTGCGTGCGTGCACGTTTGTAGTAGTGTGCGTGCGTGGACGTTTGTAGTAGTGTGCGTGCACGTTTATAGTAGTGTGCGTGCACGTTTATAGTAGTGTGCGTGCACGTTTGTAGTAGTGTGCGTGCACGTTTGTAGTAGTGTGCGTGCGTGCACGTTTGTAGTAGTGTGCGTGCGTGCACGTTTGTAGTAGTGTGCGTGCATGCACGTTTGTAGTAGTGTGCGTGCGTGCACGTTTGTAGTAGTGTGCGTGCGTGCACGTTTGTAGTAGTGTGCGTGCGTGCACGTTTGTAGTAGTGTGCGTGCGTGCACGTTTATAGTAGTGTGCGTGCACGTTTATAGTAGCGTGCGTGCACGTTTGTAGTAGTGTGCGTGCGTGCACGTTTGTAGTAGTGTGCGTGCGTGCACGTTTGTAGTAGTGTGCGTGCGTGCACGTTTGTAGTAGTGTGCGTGTACGTTTGTAGTAGTGTGCGTGCGTGCATGTTTATAGTAGTATGCGTGCACGTTTATAGTAGTGTGCGTGCGTGCATGTTTATAGTAGTATGCGTGCACGTTTATAGTAGTGTGCGTGCACGTTTATAGTAGTGTGCGTGCACGTTTGTAGTAGTGTGCGTGCACGTTTGTAGTAGTGTGCGTGCACGTTTGTAGTAGTGTGCGTGCGTGCACGTTTGTAGTAGTGTGCGTGCGTGCACGTTTGTAGTAGTGTGCGTGCGTGCACGTTTGTAGTAGTGTGCGTGCGTGCACGTTTGTAGTAGTGTGCGTGCGTGCACGTTTGTAGTAGTGTGCGTGCGTGCACGTTTGTAGTAGTGTGCGTGCGTGCATGTTTATAGTAGTATGTGTGCATTTTTATAGTAGTGTGTGTGTGTGTGCTTATATTGTTGTATGTGTGAGTGAAAAACAGATTTTGTCGTATAAGGCACCTCATAAAGAGCTGTTAGCTCATCAGCATCATCTGAAAATCGTCCATGTAAACTTTAAAGAATCTGCATTCTTCAAGAGCAGGTTTCATTACATGGTTTACAAAAACCAGGAGCCAAAAACAATAAAGAGAAGAAGAAAAGGATGAATGAGAGGAATAGCTCACACCCCAAAAATCAGTCAGAAAAGGCAAAATATAAGAAATCTAAAAGTACAAGTCATGCATAATCAGACGTACAGATGATCAAGTTTAATGGGAATAAACTAAACTACAGCAGGAGGAAAACTAACCCTTTAAACAAAAACTTAATGGGAAAAATAACAAAACGGAAAGGAAAATCAGACTGAATCATAGAAATTTGACTAAAAACAACAGATCTGAATACAAAAGAAAATAAATCCAACAGCTGTGACACAATCAACAAAACACAAACAACTACATCATCTGTTCCTGGAAGTTATTTAAAGTTTTATCTTCTCTTTTTAGGATTCAGTTAAATTCACTTTTCCTGACCTGTTTTTCAGTCTGAGCATCCATTTCATTAGTTGAATGTCTGATTTTAAAAGGTGTTTTTTCATCTCCAGTTGGTTTAGTCTGATTTTGTCTATAGATTATTGAGAAGTGGTGCTCAAATATCATGAAATCTTTATGAACATAATGATACTAATCAATGTTTGTGAAGTCTGGGTGGTTTTCTTCAGAAAGTAAAAGGTTTAATAATTAGCTCTAGACCTGTGGCTCTGTAGATCACTGTTTGGGTTGAACACATTCTGCACCACAGAGCACCAGAGTCTATATGAGCCGTTTCCAAATGGTTTTGAGCAAAGCTGCAGTGCACCATCTGTAGCAGTCAACAGGACAACTGTTGCTCATTAAATTAGCCAGTTCCATCATCCTGATGCATCAGAGGAGGACCTGGGATCGCTGTGACCTTTCTCTCCTCCACAACCAAGCCCTTTCCTTTACTAATATAGATGCAAACTCAAGTAGGTCAAACACCAGGTATAAATCTTCCTTGGCAAGCCGCTGCGGCGTTTGCCAGGTATGCACCACAGGCTGGCGTAGCGGACTGTGAATGGAGGTGTGGCTCAAGCATGAAGCGTGCACGCTGTTGCTGCTGCCGCCAGGCTGGGACCAGCTTGCCGCTGGCCGAAGGGTTTGCCTCCTGCGAGGGGACCATTTGTCTGGAACAATGTGCATCTGAAAATGGATATTTGTGATCAGAAAGAAGCTGACTGAGCATTTACACAAACAGTTTCAAGATCTAGAGTCTGCACTGGAGACCAAAGTTTTAATAAAGTTTTTAAAAGTAATAGAGACAGTTTTCTTTCACGTCGAAGCTGCTTTTGATGGACACACCTAAAAAATGAGCAAGCTGGTTGACCCTTTAACTTTTTTATATCTCAAGTCTTGTGATTGAACCAAAGGACTAAATTTTGTCAACAAATTTTAAATTTGGAGACATTTGGTCAGAGAAACCGATCAAATGTTTGTTCTGTTCCAAATATTCTGGAGAATAAAACAACCATCAGGTTCTTTTGTGGTGTCATGATGACATCATACACCTCTGCATTTTTAAGATTTGACCCTGGAGGAATGTAAACAACAAAACGAACACCGTGGTGAATACTATGGGGCAAAACATTGTCAACAACCAAACAAAACAACACAAAAGAACTTACGTCGCTGGCCTTTCATGCTGCTCTCTGTTTTTTACTCATTTCTTTCTGACTGATGTCAAACATGACAGAGCTGAAAAGAAACAAAGCAGGAAGGGAAATCTATTTACTCAGTGGTGAAAACAGACAATGTTTTGTTTGTTAGTCGTCTTTCATATAATGCAGGTTCTTAAAAAGCTCATATTTAGATGAAAGCATGAACCGTGTCCCTAATGAGCGCTTCCTAAAATCACTATTTACATTATGTTTCTTTTATTTTGTTAATTTGATGCCTCTTATCAACTCTGCTGAAAATACTAAAATCTGTGTCTCACAGTGGGCTTTGCACGGTGTCATTTTTATTGTTATTTTTGTGCACACATTGTCTTTGTGCCCTTACGCTTTCAAACCTCTCTGGGAAAACTCACACCTGTGGTGAATTTATTCTCTCCTCTGAGGAGACTGTGAGGCTGAAAAAAAGTGGTGAGTAATACTCGCCTCAAACTCACTGCTTTCTCCAGTGAGAACACTGTGTCTTCTCATATAAATAATCCCAAATATTACCAAAATACCTGTTTAAATGTTCATGTAATGTTTACTTAAAAAGGTTTTTCTGTCCTTGACTGTTGTTTTCTGCAGCTCATGCAGGAAATATCTTTTTTTCAACTGTTTTATTATTTTTTACCATTCAACTTAAATCTCAGTCATGTCACTGTGTGCAAAATAACTTTAGCAGATAGTTACTTGAAGTAAAATAGTTTTATTTTACAGTTTTAATTTGCTACTGAGTCCAGGATTGTGCAGTTCTGTTTAGTCACAAAAAACATTGCTCTTTTAAGCAACCATATATAAACTTTTTAAAATTCTTGGTATTTTTAGTCCGTTCACTCAGGATGTGGGGCTGAAATTCCCTCCTCCTCCTCTCTGTGCTCAAATATGGTGTTTTTAGCATCAAATAGCTAATTACAACTAAATTTATCTGAACATAAACAAATTATGTAAGTATGTGAATCAATACCTAGAAAAAAGTATTTAATGTGTTTTACTTCCCATGTATTTACATGGAGGGAGGCGGGACTTAAAACATGCACTGGAACCAGCCACTAGGGGGCAACTGTTCCAGTTTCAACTTCAGTTAAAGCTGCCAGAAGGAGTATTTTTCTATGTATCAAAGTTTTCTAAATGTTTTAAATGATATTTCAGGTCTAAACTATGATCTATGGGTAGAGTTCCACAACATATGTTAGTCTGATGAAGACCCCCCTTCGTCTTGTCGACCCCTTTGCATTTTTTCAGGCCGCCGAACTGTTTCAGCCAATAAAATTCAAATTTCCGTATTTGTTGTTGATACTCGACATGTATGCGCATCACGCACATCCGCAGAGGTGGGGGCCGCGCGCACACCCGGCGCTCTGTTTTTTCCGTCGACTTCAGTTCGGATGAGAGCGACCATGGAGCAGTCGGGGAAAACCTTTGCACCAAAGTTAGCTCTTCCTTGGCTACCAAGAGCTTCATCAGTTACAGCTGATAACAAATGACAACAAATAAGGTAATGCGCTCAGACAATTTCAGAGGTGGAGTTAAACGGAGCGGGAGGTGGGGGTGAAGGGATTTTTAGGGAGGAGCCGTCTTGTTTTGAATTCAAAAACTGATCTTCAGCTGAAATCCTCCTTCTGGCAGCTTTAAGTTTCAAATTAAAACTATTTTGCAAAAATACTTAGATCTCTTGGTTATCATTTCAGTGACAACATGAAACAGTATTTGTCTTTAATGTCTGAGACTTAGCAGGAGGGGGGCCACGGGGGTGGGGGGGTGGTCTTGCTGTCAGAGGGGCATTGGCCCCCCTGTTGCACCCTAGAACCACCCCTGATCAATACTACTGAATGAGGAGTCGTTTAGGAACCTAAAAGGCATTCATTTCCATCACTAATGTGGATTAGGCTGATGCGAGTCAGTGAATGTATTTAATGACAAACTGATAAAACATGCACATTGGACAACAAGGAGCTGGACGACTACAGGACTTGGTAAAGTATGAATGAAACCGAGGACTATAAACACTGGGACGTGGTTACTGACTGAGTGCAGCTGGGCTGAGCAGATGACACAAGGGACCTAACAAAGAAATGAATGACTGAGAAAATAAGTTTTTAAAAAACAACAAAACTATGACTTTTTCTATGTTGACCAAACAAAAACAGCAGCATTTTTAGTTCTCTGTATGGAGTGAAATTGTTGTGTTGATTATGATCTAATATGTTGTGAAGAAAAGCTTAAAAACCCTAAATACATTGGCAGGTTATTTGAAAATAATAGTCAAGTCAAAGCAATGAAGAAGCAGGAATGAAAATAATGGATACGAAACTCAGAAAACTCAAGCGAACTGGTGAAACGATGACAACCAAACTGAGGCAGCAACAAAAACAAGAATCTGACAAAGAGCAACGAAAACCGGGACCAGAAACACACCAAGGGAGTAAATGATTGGCAAAAAAAGACCAAAATGAAAGTATAGTGTGTGGCGGGGGAAGCAGACGGAAAAACACAAAAACCAAGACAATCTCAAAACAGAGAATATAAAATCACAGAATCCCAAATTTATAAACCAAAACAGAAATGTTAAAAAGGTGCAAAAAGAGGATTCATGCAACAAAAACCATGAACTACAAACGACCTGGAGGAGCTGCATGACTTTAGGTTTTTATCTTCTCACCTGCTGTCAAAACTCCAACATACCATCTGACAAACAAGTGATTTAAAAAGGTTAAAATCAGGACAAAAATCCTGATCATGTTCACAAATCTATTTTTAACCCCCGTATGATACTAACAAATTTATTAGTTACATTTTTGTATTTACTTCTTCAGAATGAAGCGTCAACGTGAATAAAGCTCGTCTAGACGAGTGCATTATGAGTTTCAGAGGTTGAGGCAGAGGCAGAGGTTGTTGTACTTAGCCACTTTAAAAAATGAAGGCCCGCGTTGAGTTTGTGGACCTGCAGCTCCAGGCAACGGTGATAAATCCACCTGTGAGAGAGAGCGCTTGTATCAGACAG
Source organism: Callopanchax toddi (assembly GCA_006937965.1). Classification (NCBI taxonomy): domain Eukaryota; kingdom Metazoa; phylum Chordata; class Actinopteri; order Cyprinodontiformes; family Nothobranchiidae; genus Callopanchax; species Callopanchax toddi. The sequence continues at coordinate 3,831,045 of SSNR01000001.1, forward strand.
GCCCAGGCCACTGGCAGATAAATCGACTCGCCCGTGCCCTGACTGGGAGACGCACCCCCCCTGGGCTTCCCTGCCGTTGAGAGTTATTTTTCCAGCTCTGTCCCTCGTAGGCTGGAGCAGAGCTTCAGGACACGAGCGAGCTAAATGAAACACTAATGCACCGAGTTTCCCATCAGAAATTTCCATAATTCATTTCCACACATTTCCTTGAGAGCACACTGTGGGATTTGAGGGAGGGGCTGGGAATCTAAATGTACCAGCTGTGTGAAAAGAGGTGTCTGATCAACAGCTCAGTGGCTGGAGCCCTGTGTGAAAATCTGAGACCAGCACGTGACTGTACAGGTGTTCCCTCTATCTTTCTGAGCAAGTTTTCCCCTCTTTTTTTTTTACTGCACTCCTCCCTCGCCCTTTATTCACACAGTCGAGAAAATCTATTATTTTATGTTGCACATTTCAAAGAAATCCCCTTTCTAAGCCATTTCATTTTCATCAATAAATAAGCCAGATTCTGCTCTTTCATTCAGCGCTTGAATCTATGTTGAATGATTTGAGGGGCTTAAAGCGGCTGCAGCGGTTCTCTTTGTGCTCCTGGTTAAATGTTTCTTAGCACTTTTTTTTCTCCTTGCTTCCTTTAAAAAAACTAGTTATAAAAACCATTTGTTCTATAGAAAAAATAATAATTCTCTCTTGGACTGCAGTACAATGAAGCTATTACTTTTGATGTTGTTTTCTCAGAACAAAGAGGCTGCTTGTGTCTGCTGTATTGAAGCAAAAGCCTAAGATGTCCAATAATACACTCTGCAGAAAAATTTTCAAAATATGTTTCCATGAAAAGACATTTTCGAGCATTTAAACTCTGCACTTTGCACACGAGCTACAGCGTGCAACGTTTTCCAGCTCGCCGATAAATAAAAAAATAACTAATAATTTGTTTTATAGCATTGATATTTAAGATGCATGGAAAATCCTCCAGGAATAATGAAACAGTAATGAGGCTGTTGCAAGTATTGTTGGATGCAGAACAAATGGTTTGTACTAACAGTGTTTAGAACACAGAAATAGTCTGAACACCAGGTGTTGTAGAACAATATTCCCTGCAGTGTGATGAATTGGTTGACTAAAGAGGGTATTCATCCAAAAGCGCCACACTCTGCAATATGTGATTGCTAAATCTGACCAAATCAAAGAAAAATGGCATTTTCTTACAATTTGTGAAGAATTCTGACAGATCATTCAAATTTTCTAGAGAAAAATGTTAATTTTTTTGGTAATAATTGTTATTATTACTTAAGAATGCCTCTAAATGTTTTTTTTAAATAACAGAAAATGAGTCATAGATGCTTATTTGAGTGATGCTGTGTCTTTAAAATGCAACTTTATTCTATATTCTGCCAAAACCGCAACCTGACAGAGGCTTTTATAGTCAAATGAAGATAAGTTTACCCTTCACTTCCATTGTCTGGAAAACAATCCCGATAGTCATTTTTCCTGGCTTGGTAAAGACCGAGAAAAAAAGACAAACAATCCTCCAGGGGAGCTTTTGCCTGAGGTAAGACACAGGTGGATGGCGCCCAGAGCAGGGTCACAGTAAAGATTTATACTATGTACAAAGTAAAGAACGGAAGAAAAATGGCTGCTCATGTAGCGTCTCAGTGAAGCGAGTGAAACAGCTGTTCACGGAGTGAGGAAGTGGTCAGGTAAGACAGGCCTGGAAATAATAATCACAGGCCCATCTGCTGACCTGGGACTGCATGGCCCCCGGGCTCCCGGCACAGGCCCTCCGTATGGAGCGCAGCGCAGCCTTCGCCCCAGGAAACCTGGCCATGCCGCAGTAGGCTGCTGACACTGCCACATGCTCTCCTTTTTTTTTCTTCTTCTTCTTCTTTTTTGTTCTGTGGCCGTGCACTCGCTCTCATGATGCGCTCAAGTTACGATAAAGCGCCACTGCGGATACAATCTATAACCAAACGGCTGCTATGTAGCGCGCCCCTGCGAGGCTATTTATACATACCTTAGAGAATTTATTTGAACTTACAGGAACAAAAGCAAACTTTTGTTATAGGTGATGATAAATTGTTGTTTAACCAAAAAGTTCCCTCTTAAAGAACTGGGATCATTAGATACGAGGACAAAGTTTGGGAGTGAAATGACCAACAACGAGGAAATCAAGGGCCGGTCTCGTTCCAACTGCCAAAGCGGTTAATTCTGATCATTAATTTAGTGACTAATAGCAGTGTAAGATGGCGTTTTAATGCAACGTTGGATTAAAACACATTTATCATATTAGAGAGCACATCAGTGACTTCCTGCTCGTGCATCCTTGATAGGGGCTCTGCAGGAACAAATCAATATTGTGCTGTAATTGAGCGATGAGGAGGGTGAGAAGTGTGAACAGCCTAATCATAATTAAAGAGCAGGCTGCTAAATATGAGACTGTGAAAAGAGAGGCAGCACAACAAGTCGGGTAACTTTTCATGTGTCTGAACTTCAATCAGCCTGCAAATAAATAAAAAAATACCAGGAAAATAATCTGAACTAGAAGTCAAGTATTCAGTCATAACATCACATAAAACAAAAACAGAGTGGGGAAGAAAAAAAAAAGAGCTAACATCAACTTAAAAAGATGAACCAAGATTATCACAGACAATTCCCACTTCCTCTTATAGATAAATAATAATACATTTACATAATGTTATTAACTGAAAGGGTATAGGCTGAAGTATAACTTATTAAAGCCTACCCATCACAATCACAACCTGTTAACCACTGTCTTGAAATCTACAGTTTGTGACAATACAGCTGAGACATTTTTCATCATTAACAAAACAGAAAAAGAAATGATAAAAATATAGACATTATCATGATAAATTTTCTTGTGCATGGCAATTTCTGAAAGAAAATAAGTTTAAACCTCTTTTTGAATGTTTTTAGCGAGCTGGAGTTTTTTAAACCATCAGCAAGACTATTCCATAACCTCACACCTCTCACTGAGACACATCTACTTTTTTATTAGTTCTAGTTTTCTTTGTTTTGCATTTTCCAGTTCCTCTTAGACTATATCCACCTTCTCTGTGCTCAGACATCCTTTGGATAAAAGGTGGGAGATTAGAATGATGTGCTTGGTATACCACAGCCGGCGTGTGCAGATCAACAATATCGAAGAATTTAAAATTGTTTAAGTGTATAAAGATTTTTAGATGTATAGAAGTTTAGATGTATAGATGTTGTAAAAATATGGGTCTGTTTCTGCAATGTCTTATAATATAACTTTTAGTGAAAGGGAATAAAATGTAAGAAAATTAATAACAAAAGTGAAAATGAATAGCAAAATCAAGTATATTTTAATGTGTTAAATCAACACTAAAAGTGAGTTAAAAGAACACTATTTTGAGTTAGTAATGAACTCTCGTGAGTGTTAAAAGTATTTTTAACTCTGTTAAGTGTTAAAAAACACTATAAATTGTCACAAAATAACACTGTGTGTGTTAAAATTTAACACTGTGATAGGGTTAAAATATTAACACTACTCAAAGTGTAAATTTAACTCTGAGCCGGTGAGAATTATATAAACACCAGCATAGTGTTAAGTTTAACACTATAGGTGTCAAATTAACACATCCGATTTTGCTGTGTATAGAAACAAAAGCCCAATAGAATTCCTTTAATAAACTCAAACAAGACTAATCATAATTAGTTCCCTTATTCAGTAAAATGTGATGCATATACCTTTAAACCCCCTCACAGGCGCTCGATTCTACTTGTTCATATGTTTGCTTTAATCACAAACAAGCTCCCACTTAATCACTTTCTCTGCGCCTTTCAGTCTTTCACACACACATCACACACACTCCTCCTTTGCTCTTTGACGTGCCGTCAAAGCACGCAACACAAAAGCACCTTTAATGTATTGGAAGAAAAGTGGAAAACAGATTTGCATCACTACCCCACATTATCTGCTGACACCCTGAAATGATTTGTTTTATGCACACTTGGCCTTGAAGTTAGCGAGCAGGTTGTCAGTGATGATAGAATTGAGTTAAATGGTGTAGACGGAGAAAACAACAACTTTGCTGAGGTCCCCACTTTGAGCCCGAAGGCAAAGTGCTTAACATGGGGGGGGGGGGGG
>SSNR01000001.1:3835180-3852823 GCA_006937965.1 Callopanchax toddi
GGGGGGGGGGGGGGAGAGAGAAGGCAATTTTAATTGTATCGATTCAGTCATACAAATGTAAGATTCTCTTCAAAAAGTGTTCACGTCAGCACAGTCTCTGTCTTCTAATGCTGCCAAAAAGAGCCAGTTTATTCTGTAAAGCCTCTCCGCTCAAGTAGACAGCACACAATCACAGGAGGAGGGGAAGGAGGGGGGGGTTAGGGTTCGTATGATCCGACACAATGCACAAAAAGTTAGGGGAAGAGAAGAAGTGCAAATTGTTCAAAGTTCTGTTTAAATGTGATCAGCATTCCAGAATGCAAAGGAGCAATTTTATGTTTGTCAGGTGAAGAGAATCAAGTGAATAGATCTTTATTTTATAAAAGAACACAGACCATTTTAAATGATTGAAAGTAATAGCATGATCTTTACGTCCTGTTTGACGTTTTCTCCTGCTTTGTGTTCCTGGTGATTCAGGAAATCATGACAAAAGTTCTGAGATTTTGACTGTAAAGTAACTGTAGTTTAAATTGAGTAAAACCACAAATTCACACGAAAAAAAACAAAGAAGTTCAGTTTGACTTTTTTGTGATTGCACAATTGCATTTTTTCAATTTGTATTAGTATTGTTTAATTGGCCCTACACTCTCAAGCACCACTGATTACTGCTTTCAACACCGACTCCTGTAACAATTATCACGACAACCGACTGAACTAAAGTGTTATTTTATAATCAAATATATAATCAATTTCTGCAAGCTGAACATGTCTCCAAATTAAGGGCGTTTGTGACCAATACTGACTTTGTGCCACTAAGATGCTTCTAGTTCTAATCAAGGTTTAGCTTTAAATTCAGGGTGTTTGTTTTATGAAAATTTGCTTAAAAAGTCATTTTGAGACACTTTACAGCAGAACAAACAGGTAAGGTATTCAGATCTGGTAAATTGCAGACATTCATTTTGTTAAAAGTTGTCTAAACTGTAAGAAAAACAGATAATGAGTTTATTCTAAAGCAGATTCCAAATGAAAATTCAAAAATAAGAACAGTCCTTCCAATTTTTCTGACTTTTTTTTTTTTACTCACTGATTGGATTCACAGTTTAGAGCAGGGGTGTCCAAACTTTTCAACATGAGGGCCCAAATCACCAAGTGTCAAGTCCTCGAGGGCCACAAAAGTTAGAACTAGGGATGTACCGATATCGACACCGGTATCAATTAGTTACCCAATACCAGGAACCGATACCAGTGGCTTCACTGTCTGTGACTTGTGATTTATGTTGTAGTTTCCTATATTGAACACTAGGGGGAGCTATTGAGCTAAAGAGGAACAGTGTGGGTTGAGAGCTGGAGATGGTGCCAAATAGTTAATTTTATTTGGTTAAAATGTGGAAAACTGCAATAATTTCTCTGTGAAATCACAGAAAATGGTTATTTTTCACCTTACATTTTAGTTTTGTGATCATTTTTTAATATATTTTATTTTTTTTATCTAACTCAGTTATTTGTTGTAAAAAGCAGAGAAGAAAAAATAAAACCTGTATTCCAATTTGTTGCATTTTTGTGTGTGGTAGAAGTATCGGTATTGGTATTGGCGAGTACTCAGATTTAAGTATCGGTATCGGATCGGTTTTGAAAAAAGTGGTATCGGTGCATCCCTAGTTAGAACATTTCTTAAAAGAAACAAGCAAAAAATATTTTGTTCTGCTCAAAAATTCATTATAAATGCAACATTTTAATGGACAGTCTTTGTTATTATGACACAGGGATCTTGGATGTTTGACTCAATAATAAAAAGCATCAAATTCACTGGATCTGACTGGTCGACTGTTTTTAGGTTTCTACATTTTGTTCCCTCCTCAGCAACAAGACCAGGATCTGGGTCTTTCTTCAGTCCTGTTGCTGGATTTAGTCAGGCTTTATGAACAGAGCTCACAAGTCTGCATTTTGGGAAAAAGTCATTTGTGGTTCTTTTTACCAGGAAATAAAGTCAGAAATCTCAATATCTCTTGAATTGTCTCAAAATATTTTGAATGTTTTGATTGAATGGAAATTTTTGCATTTAAAAAGATTTTAATTTACTTGGACTCTTTTGTTTGTTGGGTCTCATGTTAGTAAAAAACTAAAAAATGTCATAAAGCTTCTCTCTGCATCAAAATCCTGCAGGAAAACTAAATTATATCATTTTTAAAATGCAGCTGAGGGCCACACAAAATCACTCTGAGGGCCGCATGTGGCCCCCGGGCCGCACTTTGGACACGCCTGGTTTAGAGGCTGCTGGCATGCAGCCTGAGCCGATATGTGTTTTTGTTTACACATCCAGGCCTGTCTGGCTGCACCAGACTTCTTCTCTCTGACATGTGCCGTAGCAGCCACAGATCCTCAGATTGGTCATTTCCCAGGTAGATCTAAGCGCACCGTGAGGGATCGCTTCAGCGTGGCTGCCACAAGACATTACCAAATGCTACATATGGCTCCACAGACACCACAAGCCCATGAAGATGATCACATTTGATACACATGACAGTCCATCCCTGCTGTGACAACACGCGCTCATTTTTCTGCTCTGACATCCGTCGCCCGTGTGGGTGTTATTCAAGTCAAATCTATCATTTTAATGGAGAAGTAGTCAGACCTGAGGATTATTTGAGGCATAAATATATCATGGCCTGCTCATTCGGTATCGACCGGGTGTCACTGCGAAGCCAGACTGACTCTTTCATGACGAAAGCTGTGAGATATCACAAAGGACAAATAGACTCAGCAGGCCCTACAATAGAAACAACAGGCGGAGGCAGTGGTACGAGCGCTCGGATAACAGCCTCTTTAACATATTCGCAGAGGGATAATAAACAGGGTAATTATCTTTAGTGAGCTCAAAGATACAATAGAACCATCAATTAAAACATCCTCAGGACTGCTTTTATTTGGTGCCACGAGTGCAACAAAGTGAACTGTCCGCCATGATTTTAGCTTTTTGTAAATGTCTTAAGTGCAACCGATCTGACGAAACTCCAATTTGCCAGAAACCAGTGCGCAGGGGGCACAATGGAGTATTCCAGCATATTGCTTAAGCCACGGCCTCTGAAAGCGCACTAATTGCATCTGGGATTTGGTTATCCAATCCCACAGTGCATCGCAGCCAGGGTAGGAGCACGGGGTGGGGGTGTTGGGGGTGAATTAGAGGCTGGCGGGGTGCTTGCTGAAGCCTTGACAGTGCTTTGTACTGAATGATTGTTCTCCAGACAACTGACGGAGGTAGCGGCGCACACGGAGTTGTTTGAAAGCCCAAAAGGATATGCGGCTGCATCATCAAAGTCCAGCAAGTCTTCCATGTGTCAGGAGGAGATTAAGCTCTTCCAGAGAGGGCAATGCCTCTGATCACTCCATTCAATCGATGGGATTTGAATAAAGGAATAAAAGATTAGGCATTGTGTATCTGGGCGCTCTGCAACCGCTGGATAGGATTAAGGCATGTTGGAGCTGTAACAGTGACAGACGCCATCAATCACAAGTTCCCTACACTAGTTAGCTGAAGTTGATATTAGCCCTAAATAGGACACATCTGTTTGTTGCTGCACACCCACAGACTTTAATTAATTCTCAAGTCATTTTATTTTTAGGCATGGGTTTTTTTTTTATTTGTTGCTGCTCCTGTACAAGTGCACAAAAAATGTAAATTGCATCCTTCCTTTGCTCACAGTGAGGGGCTCACATACCCTGTGATACTGCAAATTAGGCACGTACTCACACTCACGGATTCACAGCAGACACACACACACAAACACAAACAATATGAAAGCCACTGCGCAAACAAACTTTGGTCTGGTGGTCGTCTTCGGCCTCATTTTGCTGCCTGAGTTCTCCATCATCGCTAAGCGTCTCCTCCACAGGCCGAGTCAGATAATAGCTTCCCTTTCTCCACTTCTGAAGAGAGAATGAGAATATTCCCTGGGAGCGCAGTTCAAGGGCAGGTCTGTGTTAACCCAGAGAGGCAGACTCTGGCCAAGACCTTGGCTTCTGATTCTGGAAATGTCTTAGCATGTTATTCTGTACCCTGAACTGCCCAGGAGCTCCAGCTCTCCCATTAATCTGAGGTGTGTTGATTGAGACCAGGTACACGGACCATCCTTGCTGCCTTGACCTCCCTAGTCTGACTTACGTCTTATTGTTTGGTTTGTCGTCTTGCATCAGAAAAAACAGCTCGTTTCTTGACTTGTAGAGTGTTTTATCCAACATTATTCAGTCTAACAGCCTCTCCTTTCTTCATCATGTCTCACAGTGGGGTATAATTACTAGAATCCGTTGCCTGGCTATGTTCTCCTATTATTAGCCATGTGTTTAAGCCCTCTACCTGGTCAGATGGTCAATGCTTGAGGGCAATATGTCACACTACATGGGCACAAAAGGTAGCCAAACAATGCCTATTGAGGACCAGGTGCCACTGCAGTAATACCACTTGGCTACCTTTCACTATCGTGTTTTGTGCTTGTTAAAACATTAACATTATTGCTAGAGGTTTCAAGCAACCCATACCTCGTTCAAGGTGCATGCATTCAACTGTCCACATAAGCTGTTATGTCATTCGAAAAGATAAACAAGCTGGCATCCTTGAATGACTCACACCAAGACGCAGTGACAGACGGGATAAAACACGACTGCACCCAGCATAAAAGAATCAGCAATCTCTAGTTGTAGCATCATTATGTTGGCTTCCATCATTATGCTGCATGAAAGAAACGGCCCGTTTCCCAGAGATATTCTTGGCGATCAAGTCAGCCTCTTTAATGATGTTTTGAAGCTTAGTGCTCGCTGAAAAGAATGAATTTGATTGGTGTTTTGACGTTAACTTCTTTCATTTTTCTTTAAGCTTCCTCTGTTTTCAACAATGTTTGAGATTAAGCATCAAAATGTCCTTTCATGTTGTAAGAAGACAATCGTTTCTTTGTTCCTTTTTTGGGGGGGGGGGGGGAATTTAGGGAAGTCAGTTGAGGGGCTCTGCAGATGAGCAAGGAGATTATCAAAAGGTACAATAAGGACTGTAACCTGAAGTTTCAGTCAGGAGAACATTGTTGTTTTTCTGCAAATTCAAAGCAACATTTTTAAATTATGGACCGTGTAGTGACGTCTCAGTGCAACTTATAAGCAATCCACAAAAAATATTTTGTGTAGGAAGTTTTAAACCACAATCAAGAGTTAACCTTTAATAAATTGCAAAAATGTCCATTCCATTATCACCGTAGAGACGGTAAAGACGGAGACGGAGGATACCGAGGCCTCGGGGTCCATGTTCGGCCTTCTGCAGATTTTGTCCCTTTGGACAAAAGCAGCAGACCTCCGTCTCTTTACTTACAGCCCACTGGAGCCAGAGGTCAACGCACACCTGAACCCTCCCCAACAAGCATCGGTCTGGTAACACACACACAGGGGTAGCTGACACGCTGGGCCCCCAGAGGCCCCCACCCCACACCCCACAACAACCAATAAGCTCGGGAATCATTTACAACCCCTCTGTTGGCTCCCAGCATCTCAGCCAGCCAGTGATGCTCCATCGAAAAACAATCACCCACTCAGGCACTGTATTACTGTACACACAGCGAAGTGACACTCTCAAACATTATCCAGGCATCAGACATCGCTCATGCAAACACAATCTGTCACACACAGCCATGTCGAGCATCTCCTTCTCCCTTACTCGCTCTGCCACTTTCATGCCAGACAGGCGGCGGGCATTAAACTGGTAAACATCTCCATCTTGTGGAGAACTTTTGTTTTTGTTGTGAAAGAAATTCAGGAGGTATCATATTGTTTTGCTTATTATAAAAATGGTCAGATGTGGTTACAGATCTTATTCTTTACTTTATGGTTTCAGAAGCACACAGAGAGATATCCGATCAAGAGCACTCCCTTGGTTTTAGGCTCTGATGTAAACATGTTGTCTGTGAAATAGTTTGTCACCATTCACAGCTTCTCGGAGTCGTAAGGCGACAGGGTGACTTTATCTTGAATGTCACTTTGTTTTTGGTTGGTTGGACAGTACCCTCTCTTGAATTGGCTTTGCGGATGAAGGCACAGGTGAGGCCCAGAGAGGAGTGTCTCCCCTCTCTCCCTCCGCTCTCTCTTTCTGTAGCGTTTCCTCAACTAAAACAGCCCTACATTTTAATATGCAACATCTGTGCCGGGAGAGCCTTCCAAAATGGCTGCTCCTTGGAGGATGACTGTAGAGTCTGCTCAAACTTCGGGTTGGGGCATTTGGTACTGCAAGGTTCTGCACAGATGTTAAAGCATTCACAATGTCACCCTGTCCTTTGCTTCGCTACCCAGGGAGGTCTATTTTAAGTGAGGGATGGTGTGTTTTCTTCCTTAGTTTTATCTGTTGCTGTCAATGGATTCTGCACACACTGGAACAGAGCCTGGTCTCTGATCAGAAGGAAAATTATTGTAATCTTATCCTTCGATCTGCATCTAAAAACAGATTGAATAACGGTACAATCGCTTCCTTTCACGAAGGGCCGTTGGTGCTCTCTCAAAAAGCTGATCTGTATTTTGAACAAAGATAAAATGACTTAAAAGCACTCAGACTGTCAGATTACTCCACTGCTTTTCAAGACTTTATTCAAGGCGGCAAAAAAAATAAGAAAACCCATAAAAAGAGAGGCGCATACAGAGCTCCTAATGCATCGCTTACACAAAGAAGATGTTCATATTTAATGCTCATCATTAAGGCAGGGTTTGAGCATGGAAGATGCCTCTGCTATTTTCCCACACCCCTTGAGCCAAGTCCATGTGACAGCCCTCCACTGCATCCCGGCAAATTATCCGCATGAGCTGCGGCGAACAAAAACAGCCCAGTGCGGGGGATGTGAGGCCCAGCCTCAGCTCCGCTCCTGTGATGGGGGAGACACGTCACTTTGCATCAGCTCCAGCCCTCCAAAAGCCATCATCTGCAAGTGAGGAGAGCAGGACCACTCTGAGAAAAGAGGGCTGCTGTAGAGAAGAGAGATGATGAGAAGAAAAGGAAATGTTGATCAAATGATTTCTAAGAACTTGAGTCTTTGAATTGTATAAAAAAGAAATGAATCGTTTTGATCTGCAAAGCAAAAGTAGCTCAAATATACTGAAGGTGCAAAAAGATAAGAAAAATGTACCACATTTCTCTTTTTGAAGAGACAACACAGACAAATGTTGTCAAACATCTTGCAGGATGTCTCTTTTCTTGTGTTGACCAGTTACTCACTCTTACATTCAGCAGAAGCAGGGCACTCCCTGCTGGACAAAGCTGAACTTGCAGGACCTTTCATCCATTAAAGGCCGAAGAAGAAGTTGATTTAAAAATGTTTAGAAAAGTACAGAATCTTGTGGCCTCAATACATCCCAAGGATATATCCCGACGGCCAAGGAGACTTGAGAAAAATTGAGTTACACTAAAATAAACCTGTCTTCCAAGATGCATGTGCTCCAAGCCTAAATTGGCCTATTTAAAGGCATAAAACATAGACAGCCTTTGAATAATATTGACTTGCAAAGTGTGTTGAGGTCAAGGACAGGATGCTAGACAATGGTAGTTAGCACAAGAGTGATGGAAAGTAAACCAAAGACATTTAGAGCTTGGGCAAAGTAAAAAGTCAAGTCTTCTATTTTTACAAGCAAAGCTGGATTCAGGATTTTTTTTTAAGGGAGAAAAAAGAAATATAAACCTGTCGAAATTAAATAAATATTTCATTTCATACTTCTTATAAAAGGTTGTCTTAAGAAAAACAGATAATGGGTTTATTCTAAAGCAAATTAAAATGTAAAAATAAGAACTACAAAAGCAGATGGATTCACCGGTTTAGAAAATAAAAACAGCCTGAGCTGTGTGTGTGTGTGTGTGTGTGTGTGGGGGGGGGGGGGGGGGGGGGGGGGGGGGGGGGAGGAAGTAGGGGTACCAAAGTATCCCATGAAAAACAAGACAGATATCAATAAAACTCTCAGAAAGCGATCATAGACATCCACAACTAATTGACTTTTGGCATCAGTTTAATTCAAGATGGCTGCCAAAGCTAATCAACATCAGCAAAGACCAAACTGGCTACAACTCCATCTGTTTCACTAATATGGAGCTGATGTTTAGTGTCGTAGCAGCTGAGAGTCGTCCTCATCAGAGCTCTAAGATCTTCATCAGCAACGGAATTATTATGGATTCAACTGCCTCCATTACACACCTGTTGAGTCAAAAATTCTGTGAACATTTTTCATCTTTATTTTGCAACTTTGGCGTTAACTGTTGGAGTGAACCCTATTTGTATGTTAGCAAAAAATCTCATGAACCCCCTAAATCAATTTGAATGAAACTAACATAAAGTAATCATTGGATGTATATCTACAAATCAATAACTTTGAGTCGACCTAATTCAACAACCAAATGCAAACAAATATATCGAACTCGGTCAGCTTCCCAGATATTTGCTCAAATGAGGTGTAATTGCACCAAGATGAATTTATTTTCAGTACATAATTCTGTGCAAAAAATTTGGCACAAACTGATTAAACCCTGGTTAAAATCAACGTATCTCACAAACCACTGAATGGATTTTGATGACCTTCTCGTAGAGTCATCAGTAGATCTTCATGGTCTAGGTCACCTTTTTTATAAAGCACATTTCCTGTTGCTCACACAACCCAAAGTGCTGTACAGGATAAAAGACAACTACATTAAAACGCAGATAAAATCAATTAAGGTTAAAAATGAATACAAAATAATAATAAAACCACGAGCAAAACACATGTTATTACTCAATCAACCCAAATGCTGCACATAATAAAAATACACTTCATAAAACACGGGTAAAAACAAAGATAAAAGATGAATAAAAGGATAAAACCACACGCAAAACAATTCAAATGACTGCAATGTTTATGAGTAATATCAAACCATCATAAAAAAAACCTCATACAAACGACATATATCACTAAAAGCCAGATGGAAGAAGTGAGTTTTAAGAGATGACTTCAAATCCTCCAGGCTCTGTGAGGTCCTAAGATGTGGTGGAAGGCTGTTCCAGAGTCTAGGACCAGCCAATGAGAACGCTCTATCACCGCCAGTCTTAAGACGAGTTTTTGGGATCACTATTAAGGACTGGGAACTAGATCTCATCTACAACTGATCCATCTCTGGAGTCAGCCTCATTCAGGATGAGCTAATCAACGTTAGCAAACACAAAAATGGCTTTTGACCAGTCCGTTTAGTTATTTTCACATGTTCTGTGTTTGCAATGTTTGTGGATGCAGCAAAACTAATATGAAAACAATGACAGAATTTTAGTAGTGTCGGTTTTCTGCAAGTATTTATCTCACATAGAGTTGTTCTCTCACTGAACAGCAGTTTAACAGAACGGAGTATCATTTAGTGTCTTATTACAAAAAAATCTAACCAACAGCTCTCCACTCTGCATCACACACACACACACTACGTGCAGGTTGTCTGTCAGAGTTATGGCTCTCTTGCTGTAAAGCAGTCCGTACAGTGGAGCACACTATCCATATTCATGTGGTTTTTGCCGGAAGGCATCAGTGCGTACTAAAAATAGCATGGTGAGAGAAAGAGACCCTCTCTGTGTATCCTAACATTCATGAGCCCGGTCCCAGTGATTGGCTGTAAACAAGTGTCACTTTGCAAGGGAAAAGTCTTCATCTAGCTGAATAAACACAGGTAAGTAACTGCTTCAGGCGAGGCTGATGCTTAGGGTTCAGTCCTAACCCAGCTCATTTTACTTTTATTTATTTAAAAATTAAACCAGGGCACCTTTAGATATGTAGTGTGTTTGGGAATAACGCTCAGATTAACTTCAAAATAACAACTTTTTGGAATTTCTCAGTTTTCCAGTTTATTCAATTAAAAAAATTCAATGATTAACCAGCAGATGGCAGCACCTGCCAAGCACCAGTTTCCATCATTTTCATGCTGATGTGATCTTACCAGATTAGTTTTGTCTTCACAAAATGTGAATAAAAACCAATTCAAAACACATCAAGTCCAAACCAGGCTGATTTCCTTTGTATTATTTTATTTTCTCTGCAGATACGCTTGTATATGTTTAAATAAGTACTACAAACTCCTAAGAAGTCATTGCTGATGATGTCAGTCTGAGCCGGTTACTTCACAGGCAGATTTCTTTGAACCAGGAGGAAATGTGGTGAAGTGGATGCAGGTCAGGACTAATGTGCCAACCAAGGCAGGTCATTTCCTCTTTGGAGAAATAAAAGGCCCCGATGCCCAAGGCTGGACCTTAACCTCCTTGAAACCGGACGTGGAAACAGTGACGACGTGCCTGTGAGCCTGAGAGAGGCTTTGAGGGTGTAGCTCAGTGTGTTTACCTAAAGAGAACCAATCAGGTATCACCAGGTATTTTTAGATCCGCAAGCTTTAAAGATCTATAAGATTTAATATGTTTCAAGTTGCATGTGTTCAAGTAAAAGAGCAACATAAAAGAATGCAGGACGCTAAACTAAATTCAATCTCCTTCCTAACAGAAAAGCTGCAAGTGGTAATCCAACTGGTTAGTATCAGGTAACATCTGGTCTTTTTTCCACCCAATCACAGAGCTGAGAGAAAATCAATGCCTATGATGTAATTGTCATTCATTGATTTAATGTTTATTTGGAACAAACAAATTTCACACATAAAACTATTTGAACAACTCAACAATTATACACATGAAACATTAACTATTTAACCAGCTGACCACACCAACCACAATAAAAGGACTAATTTTAACATTATTTAAAACATATGTAACAGATTTTTTTTTCACTCTTTTTTTAGCTGAAGTTTAATTGAAAACGTCTGGACTGCTTTATGATTCGTGAAGAGGTTTCGCTTCTCATCAGGAACTTTTTTCACTTTGAACAATGTGGAGTTTCAAGCTGTGTCTCTTTCATAAGCTGGTAAATCTGAACCTTTCTGCCTTGAATGGAGGAAGCTGCTCCCATGAGAAGCGAAACATCTTCCAGAATCAAAGAGAAGTCCAGCTGCTTTAGATTCAGCCTCCCTGAATGTCCTGGATGAGTGAGACTCCACCAGCTCACAGCAATGTAGGAATTTTAGCCTAAAATGTAAAAAAACATACATTTTAATCTGTTTTTGTAAGTGAAACATGACATTATAGATGAAGCTTTTGAGTGAAATTTAATGTTTTATGATTTAGGTTTTTAAAAGACTTGAGGTTAAAGTTGGCACACAAAACTTTGGGAGCTCTCACAGTTTGAAAATGTGGTTAAAATCATTTTTTATGTAATTTTGTCCACTGTTTCTGCCAAAAGCTTCTCATTATAAAGCCCTGCTCCAGTGTTTAGACTGAGATGGTTTACTGTACGTTTTGAAACTTATTGGAGAAAAGTTCTTCTCATTAAGTTTGAAACACGTTTTTTCTGTAATCTTACATATTTGCATTTACAAACTCAAAATTGTATGCTCTAACTATAAATGTAAACGTCTAGTTTTTAAAAGACATTGAGTTTGGTTTAACGATTTAAAAAGGCATTTTCACTCACGCTGAAAGTGAGGCTTATTAGGTTTTTTCTATATTTAATATCCTGATTCTTCAAACTGCTTCTGGAGATCTAACCATGCACAGAAAGTCCTGAAGGTCCTGAATGTTAAAGTGTCTTGTCTCTTTCTCTGCCAGTTCAAAAAAAAATTTTTTTTTTTAAATAAATAGGCTTCATTATTCTATGTGCGATAAATGTAATATTGGTGTTATGGATGCATGTAAAAAAAGAAATCATCCATAACCCTAAATTTAGTTTTACGTTTTCAGATCCATTTTGTTTATTTGTTTACTTGTTTGTTTTGGGGTATTTCAGAACATGTTTACCCTTTTTATGCATTTCACTTCATATTTTTTTTCATTTATAGATTTTAAAGAGTCTGAAAATTAATTGTCACTGAAAGTTTAGCATGCTTTCTGTCTCCTTTAACTAAAACACATTGTTTTATTTGGTGTTGTTTAGTGTTACGCTGTGGCGTGAAGCCATTTTATCCCAGGGAGACAAAGAACCTCAACAGATGAACATCTGCAGACACACACTCACCCTCTTTCTGCATCACCGACGTGTACCAACACATCCTACCTCAAGTGCACAGACACATGTGTCCTGCTGATTGCTGAGCTTTGTGGCCTTTGAAACTCTCACCGTCAGCTCGCCACATGAAGCAAAAGATGCACATACCATTAACGTTATATTTCTATATTTTTCTTTTTTGTTTTTTCTTTTAAATGCCAGCTAGATGTGTAAATTAAGTAAATCTGATAAAGTAAGGGATGCACCGATATCGGGCCGATACCGATATGATACCTTGTACTTGTTAAAGTTAACCAATACCAGGAACCGATACCAGTAACAGTATCGGCCCAAAACGATACTGGTATCGTATCGGGCCGATACCGGTATAGGTATCATATTGGTATCGGGCTGAAACCGATACAGTACCATGTACTCGTACTTGTTAAAGTTAACCAATACCAGAAACCAATACCAGTATCATATAGGGCCGATACCAATACCGGCATAGGTATCATATTGGTATCGGGCAGATACCGATACGATACCATGTACTCATACTCATTAAAGTTAACCAATACCAGGAACCGATACCAGTATCGGTATCGGCCCGAAACAATTCTGGTATAGGTATCATATCGGGCCGATACTGATTCGATACCATGTACTCGTACTTGTTAAAGTTAACCAATACCAGGAACCGATACCAGTATCGTATAGGGCCGATAGCAATACCGGTATAGGTATCATATTGGTTTCGGGCTGATACCGATATGATACCATGTACTCATACTCATTAAAGTTAACCAATACCAGGAACCGATACCAGTATCGTATAGGGCCGATAGCAATACCGGTATAGGTATCATATTGGTTTCGGACTGATACCGATACGATACCATGTACTCATACTCATTAAAGTTAACCAATACCAGGAATTGATACCAGTATTGTATAGGGCCGATACTGATAACATATACTCGTACTTATTAAAGTTAACCGAAAATATAAGAAAATCGAACCTGTCTTCCAATTCATTGCATTTTTTTTTTGTGCGGTAAAATAATCTACTCAGATTCAAATATTGGTATAGTATCGGTTTTTAAAAAGTGGTATCGGTGTCTCTAGGTTAAATGTCATTAAATGTAAATATGTGAAACAAATAAAATAACTATGTAGCATCTATAAGCTAAACGTAATGGTCGTCTGGTAAGGTTGGACAGTTTTCTGTAAAATAAAGTCTAAATGAAGACAGAGTTATTGACAGGAAGTATGTTGTTCTCCATTAGTACAACAACAAGACTCTGAGCATAACAGAGACATTAAACAGAAACAGCGTCAGCTCCTTTAATATGAAGTCCACCTGTGGACTGAGAGGGGAATAATAAACACTTCCTGCTGTCTAAAAGTGACCATAAACCAATCCCCCGGTATGGCTCCTTTATTACAGGAAATCCACAGAAATATAATGGAAAACGCCAGAGTAATAATGTAGACTAACAGGATGTGCATCATCACAGGTTATTAGTTAAATGATTGGAACATGAAGACACTGATTAATCCTTCAAATTTCTTAGGGCCTTTATTGTTTGACAGCTTATTAAAAACAGACAGGAGCTCAGGTACTTTCATTTTCTGCTTTATAAAATTACATGCGAAATCACCATGACTGTTAGTGAAACAGGTGCGTGTGAGTTTTACTAGTGACCTAAAAAATCAAACATTCTTCAAATAATCTTGTCATAATTCTTGTCATGGCACAACCAGGTTTGTTCCAGCTGGTGTCGGTCGGTTGCCGAGTAAACCAAACTGGCAAACAAAACTCATCACTTGATGGTTACCTCCACTTTAATGGCATGACAACAGGCTGAGGAGCATTTCTTATCTGCCATCTCTGGCCGGTCGTCTCATTTACAGCCCTTTTATCATCATGTGATCCAGTACATCATGTTTCAGTGACATTTTACTCCACATTGTGTTTAAATTACATGAGATAAGACAGATCAGTAAAGTCATTGTCATAAAATACTTTATAAAAAAGGCTCCTCCATCAATTTACTTCAGTCTACTAATCACATCAGAGTACTATATAAGATCAGGGAACGGATTACATAACTGTTATTAAATGATAAAGGATTAAGTGGTTTGAAATGTTAAATATTCTAAGTTAAAGTGATGTGATTGAAGAAAAATTAAAGCTGCATTTAACAAATTATATTATGTCTAAAGGGCTGTGATGGTCCTCTGTGGATGGATGTTGACTGTGGATCAAAATAATTAGAAGAACTAGATAAAGAAATTACTGTTGATGCTTTTATTTAACAATTCATTTGACATTGTTGTAACAGGACCTTCAAATGATTTCACCTCATCCTCTGCAAAAAATAAAATAAAATATATATATATATATATATTATATATTATATATATATATAGATATATATATATATATATATATCATATATTATACTTCGAATTTTCCTCCTTAAACAAAAATAGACAATATATTTGTCCCAGAATGACGCGGGGCGTTCACAAAGCCATTCTTAGCCTTTTCTTCATTTCTTATGTATGTGACGCGTCCACTGATGGCTGGAGCAACACGACTCAAGCTGAGGTGCGTCTGAATTAAACAGACGGGGACAGCCTGTATCAACTTATGTGTCGAAATAAAAGCATCTCACACATGAAAGGCAGGATCTCCATGGTTTCCCCCGGAGCGGGGCCTCGTTGTCATGGGAGTGGAAGGCGCCTCTGAAAGAAAAAAGACACACAAAAAACAGGAGAGTGTCATCTCTCCATGTGTTCTATTGATTTAGCTGAAATCATTTTTGTTTTAAAATATTTGTGAAATAAATTCTTGATTTTATTTGATGTGTCACAAATAACAAACATGTCACCCAGCTTCTATCATGATGGACTGTTAGCTAAATTGTGTAAAGCTCATTTTGTTCTGATGTAATAAACCATCACACCAGCATGTGCCTGCTCCAAAAAATTATCAGATTTTTTTTTACTTTACAAGGAAAATTTGCACACATAAGCACACACATAAACTATGTTTGTAGTAGTGTATGTGTGCACGTTTATAGTAGTATGTATGCATTTTTTTAGTAGTATGCGTGCATGTTTATAGTAGTATGTGTGCATGTTTATAGTAGTATGTGTGCACGTTTATAGTAGTATGTGTGCACGTTTCTAGTAGTATGTGTGCACGTTTCTAGTAGTATGTGTGCACGTTTCTAGTAGTATGTGTGCACGTTTATAGTAGTATGTGTGCACGTTTATAGTAGTATGTGTGCACGTTTATAGTAGTATGTGTGCATGTTTATAGTAGTATGTGTGCATGTTTATAGTAGTATGTGTGCATGTTTATAGTAGTATGTGTGCATGTGTGCATGAAAAATAGATTTTGTCCTATATGGCACCTCATACTCTGAGTTGGTTCATTTATGGGTTATTTCTAAATGTTTTTGACCTTTTCATGAACTTTGATTCAATCCTATAGACTCACAAACACCTGAGATGTTAGGATATTTCTTCACCCTACTTTTATTTTGATTGTCTACCAATTAGCATATTTGCTAAATATTTTGTTAAAAAATGCCAAACTTAAATGTTTAGATTTACCTTTATATACTTAGATCTGTTACTTTTTTAAACAATTTTTATTGGATTAAATATAGCTGTTCGTTTGATTAATCAGAGCTCCACAACAGCCCCATGTGGAATCTCAGAATTTCTGCAGGGTTGAGCAAGTGCAAACACTTTTGTTCTGTTTATATAAGTCTGATCTGATGTGAGGAAGTAACAACCTGCAGAATGTTTGGTTGTTATGCACCATAACAGGTCACGCTTGGGTTCAGCTCCATGCAGAGCCTGGGGTGATAGAGTGGGTGGTAACACAGGGCAGGTGCACAGGCTAAGTGATGAGTCTGCTACGTGCAGATGCACCACAGGGTGTTCTTTAGCCTTATCGCTAACTGTAAAATGTCTTTACAGAAAACAAGTGTTAGGCTGTCTGTTTAAGTGCAGAGATTAACAAAAAAGCCCCAAAGATAACTGTAAATAAACTAAATGATTAGAAACATAGGAAATATATGTAAGTATGTTGAGTCCATGCAAAATACTGACACCATATATTTAAATAATTTACTGACATCAACATAAATCAGTTTTTAATTTAAAAATGCCCGTTTTTACATGCATCATGAGTGCACAAGTACACGTGTGTGTCTGTTGGTTTCTGTCACATCTGGTCTCAGCCCACCTGCCTCACAGTAATGATGAAGCTCTAATCTATTAGATTGCCCTCTAATTAGTTCCACTGATCAGATCCAAAGCTGTTCAGAACACAGTGTTAGCTCAGAGAGAGGGGGGGACCATAAACGGTGATGTCATGACCCTAAAACAACAAACCCTCTGACATCATCTGACCTCGTTTAATCTGGCTAATTTTAGAAAATCTAACATTTTTGTGTGGCTCAAACATGACACAAGAAATTATTAAACATTTAGGACTAAAAGACTTTATCAGAGGATATGTCCGTGTTACACGTATGAAAAACTCAGAACATATGAGAGAGTGTAAATGACACGTCAACATGTATGCCAAACTATCTGGGCCAAATTGGGAACCTGGTAAAACAGAAAATGAGATAAGAGAACTGGTTTGAACAAACTCTGCTGTGGGAATGTGTAAAATGGAACAGTGTGACATGGCAGGGGAAGCTAACAGCCTTCATATCTGCTTAGGAAAAGATTTTCTTTCCATTTAAAGAACCTGGTAAAGGCCAAAAAGCTTCTGATGTGAATAGAGGACATAAAGCATGCTTTATAAATTACTGCTCACTAATATAGGAAACTATTTACAGATGACTCACATACCACTAAGAACATGTGATGAAGAATAACATATTATGCATACGTTACCTGAATTTGAAAACCCCTTCAAATGCTATCATTGGCTAACCAGAAAGAGGAGTCATCATTTAAAGCTTGTTTAAACAGGTGAGTCAATACTGAATACAAAAGTATCTCTATAAAATCTATTCTGAATATTTTGAAATGGAAATACATCCTGTTTAAAATGTACTGGTATAACAGTACCCTTTTTGTAATTGAATCACAAAACGCCTGGCAAACACAAATCTTTAGTCATAATAGAAAAACTGAGAAAAAAGATTTTGTAGATACAGATTCTGAGGAGCAAAATTTATTGTGAAATTGAGTACATTTTTCCTAAGTGCCATATGCAACATGATGCAACAATACAATTTAAAAAGAGAGCATATGATACAATGCAGTATGAAACCACTATACAGAACAAAATTATACATATGATACAAAAACCTGTTATAAGATATGGGTCATGATGTGATAGAATACATGATTCTATAGTACAACATAACACAATATGTACAATACAACATGATAAAACAGGGTTACAATAGAGTACAACATTATATTGTACAAAACAACATGACACTATACAATAAAATACTACAAGTTTATGATACAATACATCATACGATACAGTACAACACTATGTTTGATACAGACTTTCTTATTCTAAAGCTGCATTTTTTCTTTTTAACATGCATTTAAATAAATAACTCCTGGTTC
>SSNR01000001.1:3853482-3872037 GCA_006937965.1 Callopanchax toddi
TTTTTAAAGGCAGTTTTGAGCCCTGTAGTTTTTACTGTCTAAAAACAATGTTAGGTTACATTAAATGGATTCAGGCTGTTGTTTTTAGGTGTAGGATTGATATCATGGTACTGTCTAAACTAGGGATGCTCGATATTGGCTTTTTCACCGATATCCGATATTGTCTAACTCCTAATTTCCGATACCGATATAAACCGATACCGATATAAGCATGGTAGCCCCTCATAAAAAAAACCAACAAACACAGTATTTAATGCAAGGTGTGCCAAATAAATAAAAAATATCTCAAAAACTAAACATCAGATTTATTATATTTTGACATTTTGGGAGAGAAGAGAAGTAGTCAATCAGTTTGATGTATAATATGTGCATGGTATGTAAAGGTTATGTGTGTCATCATTACAAAAACCGATACCGATATTTACCGATATTGCATTTTAATGCCGATATCGGCCGATATTATCGAAAAACCGATACCCATATCCATCCCTAGTCTAAACAGATTAAGGCCCTCTTCTCCACCTCCCCCACCCCTGTATACTCAAGACAGTTGTGTCTTGAAATCAAATGTTCATCCTTAGAAATGATCAAATATGAAAATTAGATTTTAGACTTAGTTCAGTGCTTTCTCTGTGTTGTCCCAGTAGCTGCTTTCACAAAAGTTATAGATAATTAGATCATCAATGCAAACCTATTTACTTTTACTTTCCTTAATATTTAAGAATGTAACGCCAGTAAAAAGATATATACCTCTGTTAATGACATGTATGAATAAATGCTACTTTTGTCTTCTTTTTTTTCTTCTTTATCAAATTGCATTTAGTCTGCATTTATGAGTCCTATATGAGAGCTTTTTTTAGCCCTGGGAAACCATTTAATCTTTAACTCGTAGTAGTGCTGCTGCAGCTGGCTCTTTTAAGCCTGATCTTTATCGTTAGACGCTCCAGGATATGCTCGTCTCACGTGTGTGACCTTCTGCTCTGTTTCAGTTGGTAAATATGCATTAAAATGTGTTACAGCAAGAGATGCAGTTCCTGACACTTCTAAATCAAACATTTCAGTTTTGTTTGAATTTTGTCTTTCAAGGGTTTTGTTGATATTCTCAGACACATTTATGAGCATCATGTTTCCCCTCAAAATTAAACTAAAATGATATATTACAGAAAATCAAATCAGATACAAAGGAAAAAAGTATCCTTTGAGCATGACAAGTGTCTGAATTAAAAAACTGCTTACAAGTGTTTTTAAGGTGCAAAACACAACATAAAATGTTCAATTTAAAAAAAAAAGATAAAGTCTGAATTTATTGGAGCAAGATGCATAATCAACAACAAAATGATAAAAATCCCCTGTACGGTTTCTGGTTTCTCGTGATACTTTTAATCATTCCAAAGGTCAGGAGGAAAACAACAGGCTTAGAGGAAACCTGAGACGGACGGTGGCCGATGATGATGCATCTTTATTAACAAACTAACATATGAAGGGATGTTTCAATACCTGCAAATCATTTGTATAATGGCTCTTGTTTATCATATCTGATATATTTCAGTGTTTTTTTTTTCTTTTATAAAATAAATCAAGACTTTATTTCTCTGAAAGAAACTCTAAGCACTGCTTTTAAAAACATTAAAGAGACATTAAATTGTGTTTTTCATAATTTAATGAGTACAAAACCTTGTTTCACAATTTAAAAATCAATACAAATATTTAAATACAGACATTAATAAATAAGTTTACAGTGTTAGAATGCTTGAAAGGGGCAGATCACATTCACCAAGGAGATAGTCTCTTTTCAGAGTGGACATTTTGTTCACCACCTTAAAGTGAAGAGATCTTCGGCTGAGGTCTTCCTCTGATATACCATCAAAGAAGAAGTCTTCGTTAAATATTGGATTACGGCTCTTCCTTATGACCGTGCTGCGTTGCTTCTGGACCTTTCCTGGGACCAGCGAGAGGCTGACGCTGCAGTTGATTATCTTGGGGTCGACAGAAAGAGGATAAAGACCCTCGGCGCTGATCAGTCGAACCCGCAGTCTTTGGTTATCAGGACAGTACTCTGCAGAGAGTCTTAGACTGCCGTCTCTCCCGATGGGCACCATTCGTTCCTTCATTGCCCGTTCTCTGTGCAGTGTCAAGTCCGTGGGGAAGATGTTGGGTGGCGCCAGGCTGTAGCTGCTGGGCACACCTTCGGCTAACCCCTCCGACGCCCTCCTCATCATATTTGGGCTGTTATCTGTGGAGCTGCCCTCGTCTGTTGACAGGGAATTGTTCCTGGACACCATTGCCTTTCTGATGTTTCTTGACAAGAGCAGTTCGTGGCTCAGTGCTTTAAAAAGGGAAGACTTGGCGGGACACCTGGACAGCAACGGGGAGCTGAAAGGTGAAGATTCGGTGGAGGAGGTCGTATCGCTGTCCTGAGGGGCCTGCCAGTTGCAGCCTCGTGGGGAAAGCCTGGAGGTTAGGCCGTTGAGGCTGAACGAGGAGGGAGACGAGGATGACAAGGTGGGGTGGGTTAACTTAGAGCACGTACTGGATCGGCTTCTAGGCAGCAGCAGCGGAGAGGAGCCTGGATCAGAGTGGAATATGGACTCTTTCCTCCTGGTGTGGGGGCTCTCCAGTAGGGTGCAAAAGCCATAGCTGGTCTGAGCCTTGGCCAGGTGAGGAAGGGATAAGGCCGCCTGGCTCTGGGGGTCTGCGTTGGTGGTCTCCTCATCACTGCAACCATCATAGGGGCTCTCATCCACACTTTCTATCTGAATAATGTGAGGGTTGAGTGCCTCATGAAATGCCACTTCTGATTCCGGTTTAGCCCGCTCACAGGGGAGCGCCCTGACTGCACGAGCTGCTCCTTTCTCCGAATTCTTCATCTCCTGCAGGGACAGAATCGTTGGCGGGATGCAGAACTCTGGGATGTTATCAGGGGTGATGATGTTTGGACAGAGAGAAATCCTCTTGGATTTGTCCATTTTGTCTCCTATCATGATGTCGCCGATCCTAAAGCTGAGTTCTGCTGATGGGATAGGCAGGTTCGATCTCTCCACTGACATACGGAGCTTCTCCACCACCCACATGGATCCTTATGCAAGAGATTCTGTAAAATCAGAAATCACACATGAGTCTCAAAATTAGACCAAAACATAAAGAATCGTTAAAGTTTTCTTACTTTATGTGTTGAAGATTAAAAAGACCCACGAGTGTTTCCAAAGTTGGATGAACTGCTAGCTCCAGCTGCAGCTGCGAGGCTCGGATGGAGGGTCAGCGGTTCTGGCTGGGAGAGAGGTTTAATAGAAGCAGGAAACCAATAAATTTAACACCCACCCCCCGAGCTGCTGAACCAGGATCCTCCCCCTCCTTCTTTTTGCTGACGCTGGTTCCCATGGAAATATCTAGATCACAACAGAGCTCCTGTGCTGCTCAGTCAGATAGGCTGTGAAGGCAAACAGCTGTTTCTTTTGACTTCTAATTCATGTTTAGTGTTCCTGTGTTTAAACGAGATGCTGCGTAATGCCTTGTCCTGTAACAATCTGATAAAATGATGATTTAGTTTGAAACACTTTGTTATTCAGTAGCAAAGTACAAGAAATAAATCGGCCTTCTGGTTTAGTTTAGTTTAAATCTGACAAAACGTTTTGGCTGAAATGTTCAGAACTGATGCAAAAACGACCACAGCTGCATTATTCACCTATAATCCACATGCATAATAATGAATCCATCTAAAATTTCTGCAAGTAACTGATGAGTCAGATCTGAATAAACTCATCTTTGACTTTAGAGATTTTATAGATGTTGCTTTAAAGTTTCAGCTACATGTATATAAGCCATATTTCTGCTAAAACATTCATTTCTACTTTACAAGTTGTAGGATTTAAGGTAGAATTTACCATTAAAACTTTACCTTTTATTGTCCTAATTTCAAAATTTGAGTGTGAAAATGTCAAAACACAAGTAAAAACTGTAGGGTTATTAATAATTAGTTCACAAGTTGACTCGTTTTGATGTAGCCCTTTAAGACCAGACACATTAAATAATGTTCAAAACACTCAGACTTTTTCAAATTTGAAACATTTGTTTGCTAATGACAATATAACAAGACTTTCAAATTAAATGTATCAAGAAATTCCATAATAATACAACAATAATTAAACTAAATACATTTTTTATTTGACACATGAGTAAATAAATAATCCACGAAAAGGCAAAAACCCCATAAAAGATTTAAGACTGCAGCATTTTGAGGAAAATACAAATCTTATTAAAAAGATAGAGCTCCTTAGAAATGTGTGTATCATATATGTCACAGCGGGTCTTAGAGGAGTTAATATTGGGTCCAATTTTTTTTTTTTTTTTTTTTTTGCACTCTTGACTGGATCATAAATTAAATATTTTGCCCATAAAATGTAGAGTTTTAACCCAAACTTAAAAATGTTAGACCTTTATTCATATTTTCATCATTTAATATATTATTATAATTCCATTGTTAGCTCATGAAACGCTTTCTGGGCAAAAAATACAATCAGATTTTTGTTTTAATCTACATTTTTTAGTACAGAGTTGGATTGTTACCTAAATATTACTGGTATGATCACCCATGTTCACTGTAAAATATAATTTTTACAGTAAAAAAGTGGCAGCTGTGGTTGCCAGAATAATTCCGTAAAAAATACTGTGCACATGTAAAAAAAAATTACTGAACAAATCATAATTAGATGAAATAATCCAGATGAAAAGCCAAAGGAGACAGAGCCTTTTCATCTGTATTACTGTGGTAAACACGGTTTGTTCAGTATTTTTTACTGAATTTTTCTGGCAACCACAGCTGCCACTTTTTTACTGTAAAAATTACATTTTTTTTTTTTTTTTACAGTGTTGTTATTCTTCTAAACCCATTTTCTGGTACCTTTTAACTTTAAACACTGGTCACTTTAACCTAAAACCTGGGTGGAAATTCTCATCCAACATCTTTGTTCAAACTTGAAACCTGCTGTTTTAAAACAATCCGGGTTTGACTTGGTCCAAATTTGATCCTTAATTTTACCAAAATAATACAAATGTGTTCGTTTTTAACCCAGCAGTTTTACTATTTGCACCTATTTATCCTACTACAGTGGATGTTTTTAGCAGCTCTATCCAAACCGCCGCAGTGTGGATCTGTGTTCTTTACTCCAGCATGATAAACAATTCATCACAAACCTGGGGGTCAAAATGAACGTTGATCTTAAATTTGACTCTCACGTCAGGTCGGTTGTTAAATCCAGCTTTTTCCAGCTATAAGGCGACATGGCTAAACCCTTTCTGTCCAGACAGCTTTTTGAAGCTTTAATCCATGCCTTCGTCACTGCTCGGCTGGATTACTGTATTAGACTGTATATGGGGGTCAGTGCTTCTTCTCTCGCCCACCTCTACAAAGAGCTGCAGCATGTCCTTTAGTGGCACACTTCCCCTGGTTTAGCCTCACTCCACTTTTAAAGTTATTTTATTTGCTTTTATAGCTTTCCTCTTGCTTCATTTTACCTCTCTGAGCTGCTCAGCTGCTATTTTTGTGTTGTTTTGACGTCTTTTTAATATGTTTTTACCTTAAACTCATTGTTTGAATGCTGCTATCTTATTTATTGTTTTTAACTTTGATTAGTATAAAGCACTTTGGTCCTACACTGTTTTTTAAGTGCTTTATAAATAAAGTTGGGTTGGGTTATAGTACAGAGTATTTGGGTCAAAGCACTTTTTAAATCAAAGTTCTAGTTTTTCAAGTCAAATCTGCAGTAAAAATGATATTAATAGAATTTATTTTTTGGGGGGCACAACTGTTTTTTAAATGTCCAATCTACACTTACAAATGTCAGTTGTGCCCTCTTGTGGTGGAATATGAAGTAGCTGTAATACTTTATGAATTAATTACACTGAAAGAGAGGTATTGATTCATTTCAGATCATCACTGCAGAAAGGAAATACTTTATTTAAAAAAAATCAATCAGTCAACAAGTCTATAAATAAAATAGGACATGTCAGCCTGTGTTCATTTTACCTAATTTCAGCACAAACGTTCTTTGCTATTTTTATACAATGGCTTCAAGTGGCTCTTCATACTAGAAAGATCCACAAAGGTAAAGAAAGCGAGGCTCAGTTCTGCACAGGACAAGGTTCAAGTGGAGCGTCTGGGTTAGCGTGTGTTACCAGGCGCCAGAGGACAGTGTGATGTCAGGGGCTGAAAATGTACCAGGACGGTGTCCTAAATGGACTTCTTCTTAGAAATGTTTTCCAGCTTTCATCAGGAACTCAAGCGTATCTCCTCGTAAACCAGTGGTCTGTGAAATGATTTTCAAGTAAATCATGGAAATAAAAACATTTTTGCTTTGTTTCACAGTTCCTCACTGACATCTACAGTATTTTATTGAATAGAGCATTCTAATATTTAAAACCAGAGTAATCTACAGTACTGTCCAAAAGTTTTACTTATTTTTTTTTATGATTCTTTAAATCCAGTGATTCAAACATCTTTTGTAATATTTTAAGTACTTTAATTTAATAGTTTTTCATGATTACTGAAGTTTATTATGATGATTATTTTGTTTATAATTCATTTTCTGTCCTTGAACCTGATCATGTTGGGTTTTTAAATAATGACTAAAAAAAGAGATGCCAGGTTTTTCTACAGCAGATGATCTGGAAGCCAAATGAACAAATAAACTTAGAAACACTTTCTTTTCTGGCTGTAACCATATAAACTCAAACACCCTCTGATCCTCATGATGCAGACGTCTTCAACTATGACACTGATTTATCCGTTTTTGAACAAAATCATTTTTAAAATTTGCAATATATCATCATATATTGTGTGCACAATTATAATTTGATGAGTGCAACACACCATTATAATATTTTTGTTTACCTTTATCGTCACATAAAATATGCACCATAAGAGGAAAATATACAAGTCTTTCTAATTCTAATATAAAAAGTGTTACCTTTGGTATTTTCATAAATTCAGCTACAGCAATGGAAACAAATCATGTCTTTGTGAAAAGCTGCTGTTACAACATGTCTAAAGCTTTCATATAAAAATGGGTTCTTTGCTAAATTGTTTACAAGTCGACACAACACTGGTCCATTTAAATTCTTGAATATATTGCCTGCAGCAAAATATCAAATCCTGAAAAACTACGGGTATTTGCCCAATTAAAAAGATAACAAGAAAGTGTCTCATTGAAAGTAAAGTTTCAAACAACTACAGTGATTTGAATCTATAAGTAGGGATGTCCCGATATTGATATTGATATCGGAATATCGGATATCGATATTGGAATATTGTATATCGTCTCCAAAATGCGATATCGGATTATATCGGACTTCATCAAAAATCTCCGATATCAGCAGTCTGTATTAAAAGCAGGAATTGTAGTCATCTTTTTAGTTAACCAACTATTATTTGTTTTCGGCTTGTTATTAAAGTTATGTTTATTTTGTTTGTACTGTTTCTTATGGTCACTAAGAGCAATGATCTCATGCTTTTGGGCAGTGTGTGAAACTCTGAACACTCAAATTGAAGCCGTTTTTCTTATGTCTTTTTCTTATGTATTTTATCGGATTGATATCGGTCAATACGATATCAGTATCGTATCGGAAGTGAAAAAGTTGTATCGGGACATCCCTATTATAAGATTACTGAATGCCTACATATTCTTTTTTTTTAAAGCAATGGGTTTATTTAGTCTGAGTCTACTGTTTTGTCTCAGTACATCCTGATATAGCAGTCTCCATGTTGTCTTGCTCCAACACACCTGATCCAACAGCTGAATCACCTCAAAACACTGAGACGGAACGTGCAGCCCCTCTGCTCTCCGCCAGGGGGCGGTATATGCTCAAGAAACAACATTTTCTGCTCAGTGAGTGGGAGATAAATCTGATTGATACCTACAATTCGCTGTAATTATTGCACAGATGGGGGGAAAAAACTCCAAACCCTCTAAGAATCATGTAAAAACACACTTTATGCTTTTATCTCTCTTTTTTTTTTAATCAGACAAACACACAAAAACACATTAATTTTTTAAAATCCCTCACACACAATCAAATATATACATCCTGTGTTTGTTTTTTGGTTTGTATAAGTTGTAGGATGCAGACAGCTCCCTCTTTAAACCTCCTCCTCCTAGAGGAGGAAGAGGTTTTGCTCTGACAGCCTTTTGGAGGGCGCCGCACAAATTCAAAGCATTTTCAAAACAAGAGAGGAATGTTGTCACGCGCGGCTGTGACGTTAATCTAATCTCATTTTATACCTGCTGATATGATGTATTTAACGCATATTTATAAAGGAGACTAATGAATGAGTGGGAGTGACGCTGTTTCCCCCCTATTTTTGGCGTCGCAGAGAAATATGGTCGGGTTTTTTTTTAACCCCCCATCCCTCCACACTGTACGCTGAACGAGGAGGGGCTTGATGCCGTGGAGGAGGCAGGCAGGCTGGGAGGGAAGCTGCGTTGACCCGCTTGTGGTGTCGCCTCGCCTACGTCCAGGCAGCTCGCATGCTGTAAGGAGTGAGCGCCATCAGGTAGGTTTGAGTCCATTTTCCAGCCCCTGAACTGTTTAGCGTGATGTTATTTTTTGGGGGAGGGGGAGGAGGGGGATTTTAAAGGTAGGGAGGCGGACCGCTCGGTGTCGGCTCGTTTTAACCAGCCTCCCTCCACACGACCTTTTCACATGATCGCAGGGATGGTTTGGTTTCCAACTCCATCCGCCGTTTGGAGCTGATACCAGTCGGTTTGTTTCGCCTCCACCCCCCTCAAAAAATATATATATATTTTAAAAAATTAATTACAAAACGTGTCTTTCTGCTTTTGACATTGACAGATAAAAGAGGTTTAAATGTTTGGCTCTCATGGTGCTGCATCCTTGTGGCTCTAGCTCTGAATTGTGCTGTACAGTAACTTGGACTTGACCTGAATGTTATCTGGATCGGCTCAACATCAAAGCTGACATTGGCGGTGTGGGATTAGAGTGCATGCAGGGATGGAACCCTCGTGATTTCATGAATCTGGAGCAAGTCCTATAAATATAGTCAGCATGTTTTAGATTTTGTGCATTTTAAAACAAATGCATTCTAATATGTTGGAGAGGGAATCAACCTTTGGCTATTTGCAAAGGTCAAAGTGCACATTCCCTTCATTATCTCCCAAAGATGCCTGCAGGACGGCTGAGTGTGCCCTGATTGAGAGCCATCTCTCTTTACCCAGAAGTGTTGTGAAGAGGTATATTTGGAGCTGTGATTTGTGGTTGTTTCACGCAAGTACAAGAGAATAAATGTTCTCAGTAACTCCGGGGTGAAGAAGCCAAAGACGACAGCTTATCCACCAAAGGCTACTTCATTTTAGCAGGTTAAATAAATGTTTGATGCTGTGCTGACTCACTAAAATATGGACGGTCCACGCCAGATCAACCTCTTTTGCATCAGACAAGCTTTGAGAAACAGACATTCCCTTCATCACACTGGAACAGCTGAGTTTGGGGTATAATTTCTATGATTTGGGGTCAGTTTGAGTGTAATCCTGCCATGCGGGGGACTCAAATGGAAAAAAAGACTTGTTTTACATGAATGATTTAACTAGAAAGGTCATATTGTCTCAGCAGGAAGATGATGGCTTCATAGAGTTCTGGTGTGTTTGGGGCTTGGTTCCAACTGAGCATCCTAGAGAAGCATCTCTATACTCCCCATTAGAAAATTATTATTCAAAACTGCTTTTAAATAACTCTTTTATGTTCTCTTGTTGTTGTTTAATGATTTTGATTTGTAATGATATTTTGTTTGTTTTATTGATTTTATTTGTTTTATTATGTTTGATTCTGTTTTCTGTGAAGCACTTTGTGATTTTTTTTCTGTGAAAGGTGCTACATAAATAAACTTTACTTACTTACTTACTTACTAGAAAATAAGTGTACTAGGGATGTACCGATACCACTTTTTTCAAAACCGATCCGATACTTAAATCTGAGTACTCGCCGATACCGAGTACCGATACCGATACTTCTACCACACACAAAAAATCCAACAAATTGGAATACAGGTTTTATTTTTTCTTCTCTGCTTTTTACAACAAATAACAGTTAGATTAAATATATATATATATATTAATAAAAATGATCACAAAACTAAAATATAAAGTGAAAAATAACCATTTTCTGTGATTTCACAGTGAAATTATTGCAGTTTTCCACATTTTAACCAAATAAAATGAACTATTTGGCACCATCTCCAGCTCTCAACCCACACTGTTCCTCTTTAGCTCAATAGCTCCCCCTAGTGTTCAATATAGGACACTACAACAGAAATCACAAGTCGCAGACAGTGAAGCCACTGGTATTGGTTCCTGGTATCAGGTAACTTTAACATCCCTAAAGTGTACCAGTTCCTGTATTTACTCTTTAAAGCACAATTAACTAACCACTTTTTTGTCTTAGCTCATCTTTAGTCTTAGACTAAATTTGTATCATAGACGTCACATTGATAAACTCCTGTTTTTGAAGTCTTCAGAATTGATGGTCAGTTGTAACAGAAGTGCTAAAATTACACCGTCTAAAAAAAAAAAAAGACTGTTAGAAATTCTGATCTGCTGGTTTAACACATTTGTTGCAGAAGAAATGAAGTATACTGCCAAAATGTGAAAGGCTGGAAATAGAGACTCTAACTCAATCAGTTGGACAGATATTGAACTGAAATTTGGTGTGTTAGTAGCTGAGAGTCACCTCCAAAAATACTTGAAGCATTAATTGATTTCACAAGATCGTTATTTCAAAGTTTGACATGAAATATTTGTCAACCCAATTCAAGATGGCTGCTTCAGCTAGATGACCGTAGAAAAGTCTACTCAGTCAGTCAGTTTAACGATTTTTAGTTAAAATCTAGTGTGTCAGTAGCTGAGAGTCATACTGTATAGTTTGAACATTAACCGAATGGATGTTAGATCTTTGTTTAAAATTTTACCAGTAACTGTTGGAGTCAACCTTTTGTTTCGTTTTGCTAAATGTTTCATAAACCACCGGATGAATTTGAAGGAAACTCAGAAATTCATTGAATAATGTTTAAAGTTGATCATTTTCAGGTTGACCACCTTAGTTAATCAACTTAGCTCAATAAAAATGGCTAGAACAGTTACATTTACAGAAATTGGGCTAAAATTTGGTGTGGTACTAGCTAGGAGTCCTTTAGATCATAGCCTAAAACCGGCAGTATCTGCTGAAATCAGTCCTGTGTGCCTGTTAGCATGATATCTCATGAACCACTGAATCATTTTAATTGAGCCTCTTAAAACATTTTCATTGGAATATTTACCTAGAGTTGACTAACATTTGGTGACAACCCCATTCAAGATGGCCTCCACAGCTAACCAACATTAGCAAACACAGAAATGACTATAACTCAGTCAATGTTAGATGCTTTGAGCTCAAATTTGATGTGCTAGTTGCTGAGAGTCATTCACAACAAATACCCCAAGTGCTAACAGACACAGCAAGGTTTTGCAGTATTGCATGAATTTGCGTTATTGTCAAGATTTAACCAAAAACACTATAAACTTCATTAGTTCTTATCAGAAGATGAGCTTAGTTTAAAACACTGACGTGAAAGTTGACAGGTTGTTTATGTTATTTTAAATGTGACAATGTTTTAGAAACATAAGTTTTGAACCCCTGGAAATGTTTAACAGTTCAATTCAGTCACATGAAACTCACTAAACAAGATATGTTAAAAGAGGAATATGAGAAGTCCTTCATTCCCTAGTGTATAGTAAAGTGGGGTGTTTTCATAGCCAGAAGTTAATATTTCCCAGGTTACATAATGCTGGAGAAGTTTTACAAATCGTAAATGTTTTTTATTAACAGTGAGTGAGTTGGATCACTTCTAGGATGATAATTAAACACAGCACATTTTCTTAATGTTGGTTCTCATTGCGTCTTGGACATATTGTTTGCTTTTTTAATTTTAAAGGGATACTCCACCTCCAAGTTATTTTTTGTCTATTGCCATATTCCTCAGAGTTAGATAAGTGAGCAAAAACTATCTGTAAGCAGCCCAGCCGTTTTCCTGATCCGGCAGTACTCTTTCTGCTTTAGCTTAGCTCAAACACTGTAAGTGAATGGTACCAGATAGCATTGCCAGAAAAAACGTCCATAAAACTCACTAAATGGTGATAATAATTCAGCCTAGTGACCTCAGTAAACATATCGACTGCAAGGGAAAATAAAAAGTAACACAAAGGAATTACAGGTACTGTTTTTAACTCGGGACTACTTTTATGACAAAGAGCAGCTGTAACCCTCCGCTGAACGGTGCAGCTCCGGTGAACAGCGCGTGGATATGATGCACGGTTTGCAAACAACGTGTGTGAATACATGTTTATGGAAGTAGGTGTCTTTGGGTCTTATTATCACCATTTAGTGAGTTTTATGGACGTATTTTCTGGCAATGCTATCTGGTACCATTCACTCACAGTGTTTGATGCTAAGCTAAAGCAAAAAGAGTACTGCCGGATCAGGAAAACGGCTGGGCTGTTTACAGATAGTTTTTGCCCACTGATCTAACTCTGAGGAATATGGCAATAGACAAAAAATAACTTGGCGGTGGAGTATCCCTTTAAGATCCATATTATGAACTGCATTCACAAAGGGGCACAATTTTTGGGGGGGTTGAATGAATATCTATGACCTGATTTGGTCAAAATATGACAGCACTACATACCAAAGCCCTCCATAGTGTTTGTGTTTTGAGCTGTTTTCTTTGCAGCTGATTTAGGTGATTTAGAGAGACACTCACCTCGGTTTGACCCAGATTTCTCATGGTACATGTGTGGTTTTGTAGACAGCTATATAGACCTAAATTTCCCAGACTTTTAAAGATAGTCTTATTATTCCGCTTAAGGCTGACGACAGCAAATTGAGCTAAATCTAGTCCTTTTTTAAATCTTTAAGTGAACAATTTGAACACAGATGGTTGGTAATATTCCATCTTATAGCCACAATCTTGTTGAAATTGTTAAGCAGAGGCTGGGGGAATCTCTGATGCAAAAAGCTAACAGCCATTGAGGTCATTGAGTCAAGTCACATATCAGCTCCATAAGCCCTGGGCTTTGCTTCACTCTGTTCCTTTAAAATGTCCTCAATAATCAGAGTGGTGCATCCTGGACCTGATGTTTTACAAGTTTCTCATTGTCTGTGATTATTACTGGCAAAGGCATCCATAGTGAGTTATTTAAATTTACCCATAACACATACAGATATAATTAGACCAGACGCACCAATGTCACAAGCTCACATGCAGCGTGCAACTCCCTGAGGCAACTGACTCCACCATCAAACCCAACACTAGCTGTTGTTCACAGGATTAAGGGTGTTTGTCAGTTTATAGGTCAGAAGAAGTCAGGACATTTTCAAAGCATAAAGCACAAAAGCACAAAAAGTTGTGCAGATTCATGCAGTCATGTTTTATAAGCTCTTATAAAAATATTGACATTTTATCTAGCAGTAGCAATTAATGATGTGCATGTTTCAGGTTTTGAGCCGTAAACGTGTTTCTTGTGAGCATGAAGCGAGCCT
Source organism: Callopanchax toddi (assembly GCA_006937965.1). NCBI lineage: Eukaryota > Metazoa > Chordata > Actinopteri > Cyprinodontiformes > Nothobranchiidae > Callopanchax > Callopanchax toddi. The sequence continues at coordinate 3,867,061 of SSNR01000001.1, forward strand.
TCCACTGCGTTTCCATGCAGTTCATTAGAGAATGATTTTCCTCTCAGCTGTTGCAGTTGCTCCGTCATCAAGAATACATTCCTGGTTGGAAATCCCCAGGAAGTGTTCAGTTGGAGGGTGGGAAGAAAAAGGGCTTCGAGAGTCACTGGAGAGTGTGATTGTTGAACCATATTTAATGCATGAGCGTGTAGGAGGTGGAAACTAAAACACACCCCATGCTGTCGCTGTGACCCAGCCTTTTACAAGGGAAATGGATCAGTGTTTTTCCTCTCACCGCTGTCTCTGTGATCACAGCCTCTTTAGAGCTTGGCTTCCTTCCAGATCCGGTTCTATAGAGCACATGGTGGATGTTAAGCTCACTGCCTTTCCTACACCTCTGTAACTGCTCTTGATTTGAATTTGTACAAGACTTGTATTTCTCCCAACAGCTAAAGATGGTGTGGATGTGAACGATTGGGTGTTTATCGGCAAACACTTGACCCTATGTGCTTCAATAAATATCTATTTTAAAGGTTGATAGTATCTAAATAAATCTGCAGCTTATATGATTGGACGTTAGATAAATTCCATACACAAACATCGCTAAGTTTCTACACTGGTTATTTATTGTGATACTGTCAGGTATTATTGTGCTGAAATAGAACCTTTCAGAATAAACGTTTAATGGCAGCTACTGCCAAAAATCTAATTCCAACAATCATCAGATTTCTTCTATAAATCCTAAAGTTATTTTGAAACTTCCTTAGTAATCTAACCTAACACTGAATGACAATGTTTGGATATGTAAACTGTATAGAAAGTATATAGAGACCCAAGATCAAAAGAAACGTTAAAAATGCTGCCAGTGGCGCATTAAGGTTACCATAGTAACCACACACCTGCAAGACACAAATGCACAGATATAACATATTTTGGATTAAACAGCACATTTAAAATTGTTGGTTTGTTTGTTTGTTTTTTAAAGGCACACTATGTAACGTTTTCATATTTTTAAATCTTGTCCTTGATCCAGTCTGTGCTAATCTGACCCTTTACAGGTTAATGAAAAGTCCCTCAGCCCCATCTGCTGCTTGGATCCAGAATACCACGTTTGTAACTTCTGAGTCTCTGGTCCGGTGTCCTGAAGTCTCACAAAGTCACGTATCTCACGAGGGTTAGGCTAACCCAATGTGGCTAGCTGTTATGCTAGCTCCAGAGTGTTTTTAGCTCAAGATTACTGCATTTTTTAAATCTCTCCCTGCTTGAACACAGCTGATTTCTTTGAATGAGTGATGAACCGCTCCAGTAGAAAGCAGTGAAGGCTGAGGAGACATTCCAACTGTGAGATTTAGGGCTTTCTGAGCAAAGACAATGCTAACGTTTTTACGACAATGACTTAAAACAAACACTAGGGGGTGCTAAAACAAGCAAAACTGCATAGTATGCCTTTAAATCAGCTGAAAGAATGGTTAACCAAAAACCGTGATATTATTAGGCAAAATGGGTGTTTGAGCTTTTATGCATTGACACCCTGACATCAATTTCTTTTCTGTTTGTGTTTGTTTTAACCAAAGTCTGGACAGCAGACAACAATCAGTTGGTATTTTTTATGCTGAATCATCACTTGCAGTATATCCTGGACAGCAAAATGACGTAACGCTCAACACGACCCTCGCAGGCCACATACCGAGCGTCCACTGTACATGTAGTTTAACGTGCTGTGACTCTTGTCAGTGATGCATAAACACGCACCAGAAGTGGGTCAGGAAAGGAAAGGCAGCCGTGGAGCGGTTCAGGTCAGCGGCAGTAGTGCAGCCTGTGGCACTCCTCGTGATTTGATCACCAGTTAGAAGCTACTGGCATCAGGTTAGACTTCACTGTCATGTGTTTAAAAGATGGTTGCAAGCTTTTTGTTGACTGTACAAAATCTAAATCCAGCCGATGCATTTAATGTCTTGTGTGTTTAGATGTTCAGTTTAGTCAGTTTTAGCATTTACCTGCCAAAACGTTTCACTTTAATGCAAACTGGATAAATGATTCATTTCCAGTTTGCATATAAAAAATAATTTAAAAGATCTTTTCTCGTTAAAAGTAAAACATCTTTGCTTTGGTTTTGCAGAGGAATGTTTGAGAAAAGGACTCAAACTGGTTATCAGCTGTAAACATGTGATAACTTTAGATCATGGGATACATTCAGTCCGGTAAGCAAACCGGAGAGTGGATGATCGAATCCCCTCCTTCTGTCTTTAATAATCATTTTATTTTGCAAGTCTTTGCATCTGAGCACAGATGGTGCTACTACATTATTGCATATTTTTCCCTCTAATCTCAAACTGCTGCTTCAGAGACTTTCTCACTGGCGTCTTTGTTAAGTTATAATGGTTAAATGTGCCTGGTGAATAGTGGTTGCAGTGCTCTGTTGTAAGCACGCTGTCAGCGCTCCGAGCTTCTCCTGCCAGCAACGGTTTTGAAGTTACACTCTAAAGGACATCACAGCGTCTTTTGAAATGCTGTGTTATTATGAAAATGACAGTTGTAATTACTCCTGTGAATACAATCCAAAGTACGTGTTGAAAGGTTTTATAAACTGCGTAGGTATTTTATTTTTAAATGTTCGGCTTCTGGGAATGTTTTCCGTCTCCGGTAAATGAAAGCGTGGAGTATTCTCAAAGCCTCGGCTGGTTCTGCCTACCTCCTGAGTGTGCTGAGTGTGTATTTTACTGGCGGGGGGTCTGCGACAAACGCCACTGGAGACGGAGGTCAGTGGCAGAGGGGCAGGGATCCCAGAGATGGAGCTGTTTGCAACCAACAACCGCATGAAACACACATCAGAGCCAAATCTATAGCAGCGAGGGTCCTTTGAACAGAGTAAACTATCATTACTCAACATCTGATTATTAGTGTACAAAAAAGTAAGGACACGAATAGAAAATATAGGCAAATACAACAGCAGTCAGTACTGCAATCCATCTGCAGATGCATCTCAACGCAATTAAATGTATTCCATCTTTAAAACGACCAATTAACCACACACAGCACGTTTTCAGCTGCGGTTTTATATTTAGTGCTCTTAAATAACAGGCAGAGTTTCTCCAGTGCACGTGTGTCCATGACTCACCTTGGCACTGTCCATAGTGTATTTGACAAACAAGTGATTTGCCTCTCAGCCTCACAAATCACAAATAATAGCTCTCAACAAGCAGGGCTGTAAAGCAGGGTATAAACACCTTTCTGATGTGCAAAAAAAAATCCATTGTGCACAATCAGGGCCAAAACGGTGCATCACCTAGGAGGGTCCCAAAGGACAGCAGTCTGCTGACTTTCTTAGATAGACTGCAATTTTAATATTTAGCATTTTATGCTTTGACGGTACTAAATTAGGTTGGACTGTATGTGTTTGAATCGGACTGTTTTGGATTGAGTTGTAATTGGATTTAAGCTAGTTTGCTGTTTTATGGTATTTCTGAGATTACTTGTGAATTGACAATATATAAACAAACTAGAGATGGGAATCGTATCGGTTTTTCGATAATATCAGCCGATATTGGCATTAAAATGCAATATCGGTAAATATCGGTATCGGTTTTTGTAATGATGACACACATGACCTTTACATACCGTGCACATATTATACATCAAACTGTTCGGCTACTTCTCCTCTCTCCCAAAATGTCAAAATATAACAAATCTGATGTATAGTTTTAGAGATATTTTTATTTATTTGGCACACCTTGCATTAAATACGGTGTTTGTCTTATTTTTAATGAGGGCTACCCCGCTTATATCGGTATCGGAAATTAAGAGTTAGACAATATCGGATATCGGTAAAAAAGCCAATATCGAGCATCCCTAAAACAAACTGAACTTAATTTACCTGATTGCAGGTATAGTCATTATTGGACCAATCAGGTGGACTCTCACTTGATGCCTGGTGGGGATGCACCCATCCACATTTTTTCACTTCCGATTCGATCCCAATACCTGAATTTGGATATCTGCCATTCCTGATACTATTCCGATGCCAGAGCTCTATTTGCTATAATACCTAATATATATCTAATGCTGCTGCAAGAAGACCTGGCCTGCATGCATACACACTAGTGACGGGATTTATGGCACTTTGAAGGGAGCCGTTCACCTCAAAGAGACGTTCAAAAAACTGACTCTTTAATGGTTTTTTGCAATATTTTGATAAAGAAATGTCATGTGGAACTATGTTTGGGGACACTCTTTGTTGCGACACCTGCGTATGCATCGCTAATTAGCTTCCCAGATAGAACTGATGGGTTTTCCGTTTCATCCAAGGATCATGATGCAAAATCGCCACACTGTTTCATCTCTAGAGAGGGAAAAAATCCTCAAAACCTTTTTCCATCTTCAAGTTTGCAAGTAGAGCTGGGCGATATGGCCAAAATTTCATATTCATATAGCTCATTTTGTATCCCAATAACGATAAACATAGAACACCTTAAACAACTGCTGTCTGGTCCACGTCTGTCTTTTTATATTTAAACCACATCCATGAGACAGACGTCCCTCTTTTAGGTCCAAGCTCCTCGGTTTGGGTTAGCTGGTTATCTTGTTGACTCTGGTCTAAAACGCATCCGCTACCATCTACCTCCATGTTTGTTTATGTTTTGCTGCGTGGCGCATGCATGGGCATGCCGTAAAGTGTATTTTGACGTAACTAACTGTCATAAAACTCCTAACCGTGTCGTAATCGACAGAACTTTATATTTGACGATAGACATTTTCTATCGTCCAGACTAAATATTTTGCACAGCCCTATTCGCAAGCATGCAAAGCATTCCTGATTCCAGACAAAATTCAAGGTAATGGAGTGACGCATAATAAACCATTAGTTGAATGGAAGTGTGTTTGTAGAGGAGGCAGTGGTTTTCACATCAAGGTTAATTGTGGGTCATCATGCTTTCTGTGTGTGCAGCAGCTCTCTAGTTGATGTTGTGATGGCGTGGGGGGGGGGGGGGGGGGGGGGGG
>SSNR01000001.1:3872047-3901550 GCA_006937965.1 Callopanchax toddi
GGCAGCCTCCCGTGTCTGAGGAGAAGCGCTGAAATAACTGCTGTCCTCTGCTCTGATCCTCAGCAGGCTGCGAGGACTGCTGACCGAAGCACAAAGCCTCTCTCCGTTTCTCTTTTTGTTTCTGGGCTCAGGGTTCCGTCGTGTTGTGGGGTCAGCACCTCAGTTACTCTGAAAGAAGAACGGTGGACTTCTGCGTCACACTCTCATCAAAAATGATTTCACATTAGGTCGGCGGAAACGCATTTAGCAGCTGGAAGCAGTAAAAGTGGGAGTGATTGCAGCACTTAAGCCCCGTATATGCAGCTCATCAGCAGAGCAGTGACCTTGTGTTAGGACAGAGACGTTCTCCGGTTACCTTCAATGGAAGAAGTATCTAAAATTACATTCACTGCTACGCAGATGAAGTTGACTCAGGAGAATTAAAAAAGACTCACGGGTGAGAGAGGAAATTTAAATAAAAATGCTTGTACATCAAATTTAGAGCTTTCAGAACGGTGGAACCTCTTCTCAATGAAAGAGCTTTTTTTTTTTTTTTTAGTCCTTCAAAACTTATCGTTTACCATTTAAACAAACAAAAAAAACCCCATCAATTAGAGTTTTGTCCCTTCACTTGATAAATGCAGTCATGTTGATGGATTTATTCTAATCCAGTGCTCGTCAAGGACAAAACCCTTTGACATTTTCTGTAATTACTGCAGGTTGCTTAATTGAAGTCCACTGTGGAGGTGCTCAACACTTCAAAACCCTTCACTGAGTCACTACATCCAGAAAAACAAGTAAAAAGCTTTAGGCAGCTGAACAAGCGTTGCACAAACCTTCCTTTGCACACACTCACTTACCCTGTGCACTCATGTTGGTGCTAATCTAATGTAAGTCAAATGCATCACGAGCAACCAAACAGTAAATATTACCCTAAAAACAAAAAGCTCCATCAGTTGGTTTGGGTTTTGTTTTCTTTATCTTTTCTTCCTGTGACCCATAAATTGATCTCAGCCTGTTTTATGGATGTTTCAATTCCTAAAATCCATCTGCAGGAAAGAGGAGGGGGAGCTTTTCGGTGAAGGTCAAAGGTGCCTTTTTCATTTTACAAAAAACTGTAAGAACCAATCAACACATCATGCAGTTTGACTGATTGATTTAATTGATGAATGAACTCCTCCCTGAACCGTCACCTTATCGTGGTGGAGGAGTTTGAGTGCCCTAACGATCCTAGGAGCTATGTTGTCTGGGGCACTTGTGCCCCTGGTAGGGTCACCCATGGCAAATTGGTCCTAGGGGAGGGGTGAGACAAAGAACGGTTCAGAAGACCCTTCATGGAGACACAACCAAAGAGTCTGAGTACCCGGCCCGGAGGGTTACCGGGGTCTCACCCTGGAGCCAGGCCTGGGGTTGGGGCCCGTGGACGAGCGCCTGGTGGCCGGGCTTTCGCCCATGGGGCCCGGCCGGGCCCAGCCCGAACCGGAGACATGGGCTCATCCAACTGTGGGCCCACCACCTGCAGGAGGAGAGTGAAGGGTCCGGTGCATTGTGGATCGGGTGGCAGACCGAGGCGGGAGCTTTGGCGATCCGATCCCCGGACGGGAAAACTGGCTATCGGGACATGGAATGTCACCTCTCTGGCGGGGAAGGAGCTGGAGCTTGTGGAAGAGGCTGAGCGATACCGGCTAGATATAGTTGGGCTCACCTCGACACATAGCGTTGGCTCTGGAACCCGAGTCCTGGAGAGGGGTTGGACACTTTTCTTTGCTGGAGTTGATCCGGGTGAGAGGCGGAGGGCTGGGGTGGGCTTTTTGTTAGCCCCAAGACTCTCTGCCTGTATGTTGGGGTTTACCCCGGGGGACGAAAGGGCAGCTTCCCTACGCCTTCGGGTTGGGGAACGGGTCCTGTCTGTTGTTTGTGCTTATGCACCAAATAGCAGTTCAGAGTACCCACCCTTTTTGGAGTCTCTGGGACGAGTGCTGGATAGCGCTCCTACTGGGGACTCCATAGTCCTGCTGGGGGACTTCAACGCTCACGTGGGCAATGACAGCGTGACCTGGAGGGGCGTGATTGGGAGGAACGGCCTGCCCAATCTGAACCCGAGTGGTGTTCTGTTATTGGACTTCTGTGCAAGTCGCAGTTTGGCCATAACGAACACCATGTTCGAACATAAGGATGCCCATCGGTACACCTGGTACCAGGGCAGCCTAGGTTACAGGTCAATGATTGACTTTATAGTTGTATCATCTGACCTGAGACCGTATGTTTTGGACACTCGGGTGAAGAGAGGAGCGGAGCTGTCAACTGATCACCACCTGGTGGTGAGCTGGATCAGATGGCAGGGGAAGATGCCGCGCAGACCTGGTAGACCCAAACGTATAGTGAGGGTCTGCTGGGAACGCCTGGCAGAAGAGCCTGTCAAGATGGTCTTCAACTCCCACCTCCGGCAGAGCTTCGACCGCGTCCCGAGAGCAGTGGGGGACATTGAGTCCGAATGGGCCTTGTTCCGCTCTGCGATTGTTGAGGCGGCTGTTGCTAGCTGTGGTCGCAAGGTAGCCGGTGCCAGTCGTGGCGGTAACCCCCGTACCCGCTGGTGGACACCAGAGGTTAGGGGAGCCGTCAGGCTGAAGAAGGAGGCCTACAGGGCGTGGCTGGTCTGTGGGTCTCCAGAGGCAGCAGACAGGTACCGGCGGGCCAAGCGAAGTGCAGCAGTGGCAGTTGCCGAGGCAAAATCTCGGGCGTGGGAGGAGTTTGGCGAGGCCATGGAAAAAGACTATCGGTCGGCTCCAAAGAGGTTCTGGCAAACCATCCGGCGCCTCAGGGGAGGAAGGCAGCAACTCGCTCACACTGTTTACAGTGGGGACGGGGAGCTGCTGACGTCAACTGGGGCTATTGTCGGACGGTGGAAGGAATACTTTGAGGAGCTCCTCAATCCCACCGACGCGCATTCCGAGGAGGAACCAGAGCTGGGAGACCTGGGGACGGACTGTCCAATCTCTGGGGCAGAAGTCGCTGAGGTAGTCAAACAACTACGCAGCGGCGGAGCCCCAGGGGTGGATGAGATCCGACCTGGGTATCTCAAGGCAATGGATGTTGTAGGTCTGTCGTGGCTGACACGTCTCTGCAACATTGCGTGGTCATCGGGGGCAGTTCCTATGGAGTGGCAAACCGGGGTGGTGGTTCCCATTTTTAAGAAGGGGGACCAGAGGGTGTGTTCCAACTATAGGGGGATCACACTCCTCAGCCTCCCTGGAAAGGTCTACTCCAGGGTACTGGAGAAGAGGTTCCGGTCGATAGTTGAACCTCAGATTGAAGAGGAGCAATGTGGTTTTCGTCCTGGTCGTGGAACTGTGGACCAGCTCTTTACCCTCGCTAGGGTGATGGAGGGGTCATGGGAGTTTGCCCAACCAATCCACATGTGTTTTGTGGATTTGGAGAAGGCTTATGACCGTGTCCCCAGGGGCACCCTGTGGGGGGCGCTCCAGGAGTACGGGGTGGATGGTCTTTTGTTAAGGGCCATTCAGTCCCTGTACCAGAGGAGTGTGAGTCTGGTCCGCATAGCCGGCAGTAAGTCGGACCTGTTCCCAGTGAGGGTTGGACTCCGCCAGGGCTGCCCTTTGTCACCGGTCCTGTTCATAACCTTTATGGACAGGATTTCTAGGCGCAGCCGTGGTGTGGAGGGGGTTGGGTTTGGTGACAGGAGAATCGCGTCTCTGCTTTTTGCGGATGATGTGGTCCTCCTAGCTTCATCGAGCTCTGACCTTCAGCTCTTGCTGGGAAGGTTCGCAGCCGAGTGTGAAGCGGCTGGGATGAGGATCAGCACCTCCAAATCTGAGGCCATGGTTCTCGACCGGAAAAAGGTGGATTGCCAACTCCGGGTCGGGAGAGAGGTCCTGCCTCAAGTGGAGGAGTTCAAGTATCTCGGGGTCTTGTTCACGAGTGAGGGAAGGAGGGAGCGGGAGATCGACAGGCGGATTGGGGCAGCGTCTGCAGTGATGCGGACGCTGAACCGGTCTGTTGTGGTAAAGAGAGAGCTGAGCCAGAAAGCAAGGCTCTCGATTTACCGGTCGGTCTACGTCCCAATCCTCACCTATGGTCATGAGCTTTGGGTAGTGACCGAAAGAACGAGATCGCGGATACAAGCGGCCGAAATGAGTTTCCTCCGCAGGGTGGCCGGGCTCAGCCTTAGGGATAGGGTAAGAAGCTCGGACATCCGGGAGAGACTCGGAGTAGAGTCGCTGCTCCTCCATATCGAAAGGAGCCAGTTGAGGTGGTTCGGGCATCTGGTAAGGATGCCTCCTGGACGCCTCCCTCGGGAGGTGTTCTGGGCATGTCCTGCCGGCAGGAGGCCCCCAGGTCGACCCAGGACAAGCTGGAGGAAATACATCTTCAGTTTGGCCTGGGAACGCCTGGGCGTCCCAGCTGAGGAGCTGGTGGACTTGGCCGGGGAGAAGGTGGCCTGGGCTGCCCGACTTAGAATGCTGCCCCCGCGACCCGGACCCGGATAAGCGGAGGAAGGCGAGGCGAGGCGAGGCGATTTAATTGATGGTTGAAGACGTCGACTCCCAGGCTGAGATTTAGTTTAATCCTCACTGTCTCACTTTCTGTCTCCTCATCTCCTCACATAGGAAACAGAACAAACTAAGGAGTAAGAGCAGACTTAGATACACTTAGGGATCAAAGATTTACAAACTTACAAAAAGGGCCAGAACAGTTCACTATGAACTTATAGGTTCAGCTGATGTTCACTGACTTTGTAATTCCAAGCCCTAGAGTTTACCTGACAAACCCAATTAGGATATTATATAAAATCCTACATTTTAAACGCTGAGAAAAGTTTAAATCGAATTGCATGTTAGACGAAATTCATGTTCATTAGAAGAGCTCAGATGACACCATGAATTACAAGCCTTGTGTATTTCCCACCTGTAACCGTACGCCTGTAGGCTGAACTACAGCATTTTCTAAAGTCGTTTGGTTTTCTAGAAGATCCTGATGCTTCATGCTCCAACATTTATCTGCATATCGTTGTTTCTGGTTCTGAACTAAAGCTGAATCTAAACATGAACTTCCTGCAGAACAAATCCAACCCGATTAGTGATCTGATCTAAAATGACCAATGTGTTTAATTTTCTGCAACTCTCAGTTGAACATATCAGGAAACATGGAATAAATCTGCTCTTTTTTCAGAAGAACCTTTGTTCTTCTCACTGCTACATCTTCTATGTGGCCAGTTAAAAAACAACATCATTGTAATCTATGCATGCCTAATTTCTTCTATTGTTCCCTAATTTCTTTATAGATTTCCAGCTGAACGGTGGCAGTAAACAGACCATTCAGTGGAGCATTTATGTTATTTATTGCTTGATTTATCTACAGATCTCAAACGTGGTCAAAATAACTAATAGTGGTGTCATTGTTCTTGAGATGTTATGTAGAGGATCAGTGGAGCTGTCTCAGGCTGCATTTATAGAATTGTGACTGAGGTTAATAAGAAGGTCGTTGGTTTGATCCCAGCTTCTCCCTCCACACGTGGAAGCTTTAGCTCAATGGGACCTTCCTGGTTAAACTGAGGAAGCTAACTGAAGAGTCATATGGTCACATTTTGTGCCACGTGTTCATGATTGAAAGGGATTATTTTCAAGTACAGGTTACAAAGTCTAAAAAGCAAAATAAAGGCATTTAAAAAATGTTAATGTTTCCAAGAAAGTGTTATAATAATAATTATTATTACAGTTAATTATGAGAAGTCGTTATCAGTGGGAACTTTAATTTCACAAACAATTTTTTGATATGTTTTGCAAAAGTATCAAATTTAAATTTTTTGATTAATATCTGCAGTAATAATTAGATGAGGCTTCAGCTTTTTGAACATTAAAAAGTTTAAAGCCATACTCAGTAGCCACGTAAACAATGTAGCTTTTAAAGTTTTTTTTAAAGCCTCTTAACGTTCTAATATAGTATAGCCATATACTGTTTTTATTGTGGAGATAAAAAAAAAAAGAAATCAATAAAGTAGTTGTCCCGCAGTTCTCTAAAAACTTCAGCCAATCCTATCGTTCGGATCGAACGATAGGATTGGACAATCCAGCTGTCTGTCTGCCGCATTTCCTCACTGCTTGGATTGGCATTAATCCGCCCGGACACATTTTGGGGCAGAACATCCCGGAAATGAAAATGAAAGTAGAAGTAGGACAGAGAGCCGAGTTACTGTTTCCATTTTAAGATAAAAATACCAGAGTCCCCCCCAAAAACACCTTTTCAGCTAGCAGAAAACTAAAAACGTTTGGAGGTGAAAAGAGGAAAAGCTGGGGGAACGTTTCTACGGCCGAAGTTAGCATTGTTATCGTTGCAAAATGGAGTCCCATATCCGTGGGAAGGCTGGCTTCTGGATTTTACCCGACGGGAGCAAGAGTACCTGGCTGCAGACAGAAGATGGCGGACAGCAACCTCCATATACCGTACCAGAATTGGTTAGGGTTAGGGTTAGGTTAGGGGTTGTTCACCTTGCTTGAAATCCCCACAGCCAATCTAGAAAAAGGATATTTGCTTCCGGTACGGAGAATTACGTCACTTCCGGTAGAGAGCTTCCGGTACGGTAGTACGAGAGTGGCTGTCCGCCATCTTTGTCCGCCATCTTCTGTCTGCAGCCAGGTGCCTCTCGACGGGAGGGGTGAGTGCACCGAGTCGTGTTTCTGTAAACTAGCTAGCGAGACCTCGTTTGTTTACCTGGCTACTGAGTATGGCTTTAAAATACTGAATCTCGAAGATTAGATCCAAAAGTACTTTTTCAAAAATGTGGCATACACTTTTGATGTTTAATTTCTGAAGCACAAACGAAGGCAGGTTCTAAAAAACTAATCTCAGCTATGAAACTTTTGAGTTATAAGAAAAATTTGCTGAAAACACTTTGGTGCATTCCTGACTGGAACGTCTTCTTTTCTGTCATATTAGCAATTAAACACTGTTTACAACTCCTCATTTTCTGTGTGTTCTGTAAACAAGAAACTGCAGTCAAGTGCAACAAATGTTTTATAGCAGAAGAAATTCTGCACCTCTCTGCAAGACTCTGAGACTTTCATGCCGTTAACCTTTAGATGCACGCATTGCGCCGCATTTCTGGCAAATTGCATCAGTGAATTAGCTTAATTAGATGACGCTAAACTTGGAATGCTTTTGTAAAACATGCAACATTCGCTGTCATCAAGAAAACATCAAACTGGTTCCTCACACGGATGAATGTGAACAAATCACACTCGGTGTGCTCGCTGAGCTGTTGTGTAGATTTTTAAGGGATTGTGTTGTGCATAAAATCAGACAACAATCACGAGACGCGCGGGACAGCCTGTGAAGTGCATTTTTATGAGGTCTAATTTTAGATAAGTGTTGCAGACATGTTGTTTTGTGCCAGATTAAGATGCATTGAATAGTTACAAATCTTTCATTGTTGATGTTTTGCCATCGTTCCCATCTGCTCAGTCCACTACGTGGCAGCTGTTTGCGTCTGTCTTCATTGAGTCTTGGGTTTCCTCAGACATGTAGATGGATGGAGCAGCAGCTAATGGCGGGTGGTTGCCCACCCAGAGTGGACACGCCACACCTGTGAGGTTAAACCCATGAGATGACACGCCGTCCCTTCCAGTCTGGCGGAGATGGCGTCGTATGACACAGCCAGGTGTGTGCGCCAGCCTGGGGTCAAAGGTCATTTTCGTAGTAGCGAACACAACTGGGAACAGTTTGCCGTTGGATGCAGTTTTTAATCCATCGTTTCCTCTGGCCGGGTTCTGCTGCGTCTCGATCATTAACCATCCTCTTTCTGCCCTTTTTCATAATCCAAAATCAAATGTGCTGCTGCCACATGTGGGATTATTGATGCTGTTATTTAATGACTGTCAGGATTTCTGGCGTTTATCTATGATCTATAGTCGATGTGAGGAGCTCATACTGGGAAACATGCACTATATTTACGGTTTGATTTGATTTCCCTCTTCCAGGGAAAAGGCTGTCATAAATTACTGAAATCAGCGTCCTCGACTCATGGCACAAGCTCAGAGGAATTGCTCGAACGTGGCTGGCTTTGCTGTGTGAGGCGGCTCATTCTGCTCTCCGTTTGCCCCGGCCTCGTTCGGACGGCTTTTCAGGGATATTTAAGGTGGTTTTGCAAGAAGAGAAGAGAGTCATTATTAATCAGGTGAAACTATCTAAATAAGACCAACAAGCTAGTAAATGCTCCATATCTCTGAGATGGATGTGCCCCCCCCCCCCATCCTCCTTTGGTCCAGAACCATGGGACTAATTGAATTACACATCTAGAGCTCATGGGAGTGTGTGACTATTCATCTGAAATCTCAGCTTTTTTAGAAATGTGGAGGGGGATGTGGATCAGTGCCTATTCCTTTGAGTGAGTAGCAGCTGCCAGTCATTTTTCCATAACGTCTCCATAGCAACGGTGGTATTCGATACCCGTTCAAAAAGGTGCTTAACCTATTGACCTCTGCATGCTGCACAGAAACCACAGCTGGTTCCCTACAACTTAAAACTTTCAATCAGGAAACTCAAGCCTGAGTCTCGTCTTGAAAGTAAAATGTTAGTGGGAAAGTTTTTATTGTCACTTTAATTTTATGAACTGTGTTTTTAGTTATTTTTGTTACAGAAGCTCCTGGTTAGCTTTAGGAGAACAGCATTGTTTTAGTTAAAAAAATATTCAATTTTATTTTACTGTTATTGCTTCACATCTCTGGTAAATGTCAATAAGGTTTCTATTTTTAATGCCAGACTGTGAAGTCGTTTGCATTTTTAATGAAGATCTCCACACTGTGATGGTCACTCACTCCATCTCGATCTACCTGAGTGTGATTTTATTATTTCTGTTTAATTTCACGAGAAGTTGAAACAAATTGAATGCCTCATTTTACAATAATTGAAAGTCATTAGTGTTTTATTTTAATAATATGATGGAAATTTCAAAATAAAAGACATTGTTACAGTGGCTAAACTGACTTGTGTGCAACTATCAATTGTAGAAAAAATTATAATAAGTCCAGCTCCATCTGATGAGCAGGGTTTTTTATTTCAAGAATCATGATGATGATCTACAGATGATCCAGTGTTTCGAATATTAACGCACAACAAATGGTCAAGAATATTTCTGACACCTGTACCCTTAATGACCAATTGAGATAAACAAAAGTGGCTCCTTCAATTGTGAAACTTGAAAATGTATTAAAATAGTGATAATTTCACACTTTCTAATATATGTTTCCAGGTCATAGATACAGCCACAAATCTTAATCTATTATCTATTTTACTGCTAACAGGGTTGCCAACTTTCTTACAAGAAAATAAGGGACTAATTGTAGCGCGCTGGGAGCTGTAGTCACAGTGAGCTGGGTGTCATGTTGTGTGAATGCTAAGGGTGATTTTATGCTCTTAATAAATATAAAGACAAAAAACGAACTCATCAAAAACTAGAACGTAAAGAAAGTCTATTTGGAAAAAACAAATTAATAAAACTAGGTTTAATCTTTTTAAATGGTGGCTCAGCTGTTAGCACTGTCGCCTCGCAGCACGGAGGTCGTGGGTTCGCTTCCCGGCTCAGCAGCTTCTCTGTGTGGAGTTTGCATGTTCTCCCCGTGCATGCGTGGGTTTTCTCTGGGTACTCCGGCTTCCTCCCACAGACCAAAACATGACTGTTAGGCTGATTGAGTTAGTAAATTGTCCCTAGGTGTGAGTGGGTGTGTGACTGGTTGTTCGTCTCTGTGATGGACTGGCGACCTGTCCAGGGTGTCCCCCGCCTCTCGCCCCTTGACCACTGGAGATAGGCACCAGCTCCCCGCGACCCGCTGTGGAGGATGAAGCGGTTAAAGAAAATGGATGGAAGAAAGAAGACAATTTCTCCAATATTTTTTGGCTAGGGCGTGTCTTTTGTGTTTCTGCACAGCCAGAACACGTCCTCATGTGATTCTTCCCAGCTTTTGTTGTTGCTGCTCAGTATTTCTTCTCAGCAGGCTAAAACGAGACAGTTAGCAACCTATTTACTAAGGAAAGATGGTCACATTTTAAATTTTCTATGGTTTTAGCTACTAACCAAAAGTCAAACACTTTAAAACAAAAATGGTGGACGCATGGAGTCATTTGCACTTTTGCCTTGCTGCAAGAAGGATGCAGGTTCAACCTTTGTGGGTAAAATTTGCATGTTCTCCCCATGCATGGGTTTTCTCCGGTACTATTAACTCAATGTGAAACGGGGAAAGAATGCAGCCATCTTTTTTCCAAATTTTGATTGATAATAAATAATGTAAACTTAGAGAGTGAATATGTCATTTTGCCAAGAGTGACATTTTTTTCCCCCAATTTGGAAAAAAAGGGGATGCAGTTGCTCCACTTGCTACAATGAGGAATTAAAACAAAAAGAGGGACACCTGGTCACGCTACGCAGGAGTGATGAAGTGGACCGGCAGCGTCTTTGGATTTAAATTGATCATTCTAATGTAATGAAAACACAAAAAGCATAAATTGCATTCATAAATCAGAGGTGCACTCCATCATTTAAACAAATTACATTGCGCCGTTGACCACCGTTGACGGGTCCGACGACGATGACTTCATCAGCAGAGAACATTTGGCTGCAGTCAGCTGCTGTTGGACTAACATGCATGATGAAAAATGACTAAACAACCAACCTGTGAATGATGCCAAGGGATGCTGAGCACATTCATTTAAATTTGATGTTATTATTACAACTGCCTGCAAATTCATAGTGGTTTTTTTTTTCATTTAGATGCTTGTTTTAGTGTGTTTATATTTAAAAAACCTAAAAATTCAGTTTCATTGAAAAGTAATCGCACTAAACAAGCTGTTTATGGTGTGTAGGGGAGCTTAAATGATGAGGATATAGTCAAATTTGAACCATGTTTAGGGAACTGCTCCAGCAGATATTAAACATTATTCCAAACATCTACAATTCAATTTGTAGTAAATTTAATAAAAATAAATTGTGCACAAAGACAAAATGCAAAACAGCTTCAAATGAACACACGGAGTCCTTATTGGTCACGCTACCCTCCTTTGCTGCTAACGATGAATTCAGTGTTTACTCACCTCGTTTTCATCATGAAAATCTATGCACTTTTAAAAATCCCTGCTAATTGTCTTCTATGCACCATAACTCTTGGTCTACTTGCTAATGAGCTGCTAAAAGATAAGGAGGTTTTGTTGGAAGGAAGTTGTTTTCTTTAGACTTTGTTGAGCAGAAGTAAAACACAGCATTTAATGTTCTTGTCCTCTAAAGCATCCTCTGTCTGTGGCTCTTTTGTTGTCGGTCTTTCATAAATCAGATTTCCTGCTACATCCGTACACCTCCCCATGCTAATGAAGTAACACCCAGTCCAGAGACACTGCATTGATTTCATTTCCTGCCTCTCTGGCTGCTCCCTGGGTAGCTAGATGGAGATTACATGACATTGTCATCTAAAAGGGGAGATTAAAGAACCTGTATCCAGCTGCAGCGTCACAGTTGTGCGCTCGGCTTCACAAGTAGATGCAGAAGTTGAAGAGAGAGCAGGAGACATGGAGGTCAGCCCATAGACCTTTTGTCCTTTCCTACAGATGCACGGAGCAGAACTATTAGTTACGGTAACCCTACTTTAAGGGTGGAATGATTTTTTTTGCCCTTTTTTTAATGGCTCATGCATTTTTTTTTTTTTTTTTTTACACTTTGACCCACCAGAGTGTCATCTAATGAAAATGCATTTACAAGCACAACTTATCGGTATTTAATCAATCTGATGCAAACATTACAAAAGGATTAGTTTAAGAAAATAAGGATCTGCTGTAAAAAATGGAATGTTTTTCTCCTCAGTCAAATAATTATGTTTTTATGTTTGTTTATTCATTTATCTGATGCTTTTATCCAAAACGACTTACATCATATTTACACCTATAGGGCATGTTGTGATCAGTGGGGAAAACCAGAGTACCTGGAAGAAATCCACGCATGCATGGGGAGAACATGCAACTCCACGCAGAAAGGCTGCAGCTGGGATTTGAACCTGCGACCTTCTTGCTGCAAGGCTACAGTGCTAGCAACTGCGCCACCATGCAGCCAATAATTAGGTTCAAATGCAGAAAATTCAAAGTGTTTTACAGTTATTTTATATAATGGTAAAAGTAGTTGTATATGTGATCTAAATGCAAAATGTTGAAAATTAAATATTGTAAAACCATAAAAATTAAAGAAGATTCAACAGTACAAACATTTATTTAATTTACATTATTAAATCATCTAGTATGATGATGGCATGTTAGGGTCAGTCAGAAAAAGAAATAAATATCAGGAAGTGTTGAAATAGTAGTCTGAAAACATTCAAAAGTAATGTCATTGTGATGATAAAAAGGGAATCAAAAACAAAACCAGCTCTGGAGCAATCCTCGAAATGCTTTATGTAAATAAACTATGGTGACTTTACTTTAAGATGGGCTCTAATTTAGACACTGTAACTCACTCCTGGATCTCAATACAACCTGTAAATAACTTCCCAGAATTCCTAGCAGAGCAGCTGCAGTATGACTTTTAATGGAGAACAACAATAATAAGCTTACATACATTATTTTTATTGAGGTAGCTGTGTACAGGTCTGTCTGGAGTATAAGGACTGAAGGACGTTCTTTAAGTTCTGCTGAGGAAATAAAGGAATCAACCTGCATTTATAGTTGTTGTTGTTTACTCCATAAACAAAACATCCATAACAGTTACTTTAATTATAAAAAACAAAACAAATACAGTTGGGTTCAGTCATACATTGGGGTTCTCTTCCTCTGCTGTTCTTGAAATCCTTTTCTTGATATTTTGACTTTAATCTTAACACTTTTTCATTTGTTTCTTCTAAATGGCCCTAATATTCCTTTATACCTTTTATAGAACAGCTTAAAGGAATTATCATAAAGATTAAAAGCTGAATCATCAAAAATGTGTGGATGATTCCAACCATAACATTTAGGTTGAAATACAAGTTGAATAACATTTAGAAAGGAAATGCTCTTTCAAAATAATAGTAAATGTAAAGATTACATTTTTTACATTTCTTGTCATTTTATTTAGAGGGTTCCACTAGAACATGTTTAAATACTTTTCAGCTTTTTAAACCTTTTGTTTAATAATGTAGCTCTGTAATTTGAAGGTCGCTCTTCTCTCTGCTCTGATTGGTCAACTGCAAGTTCCTTTTTTTCATGGTGGTGAAAGACATGCTGAGCTCAGCACTTTTTCAAAAACAATGGTGCATAAAAAAGTCAATAGTTTTTTATTTTATGTATTGTGCATTTTTATGTAGGTTTTAACAGTATTAGTGAAAATTTCTCCAACGTTTTCTTACAAAATTAGCAATTTTCCCCAATTTCTCATTTTTGGTACGAACTGAATTTTATATATATATATATATATATATATATATATATATATATATATATATATATATATATATATATATATATATATATATATATATATATATATATATATATACCGATACCACTTTTTTCAAAACCGATCCGATACTTAAATCTGAGTACTCGCCGATACCGAGTACCGACACCGATACTTCTACCACACAAAAAAATGCAACAAATTGGAATACAGGTTTTAATTTTTCTTTTCTGCTTTTTACAACAAATGACTGAATTAGATTAAAAATATATATATATATTAAAAAATGATCACAAAACTAAAATATAAGGTGAAAAATAACCATTTTCTGTGATTTCACAGTGAAATTATTGCAGTTTTCCAAATTTTAACCAAGTAAAATGAACTATTTGGCACCATCTCCAGCTCTCAACCCACACTGTTCCTCTTTAGCTCAATAGCTCCCCCTAGTGTTCAATATAGGAAACTACAACAGAAATCACAAGTCACAGACAGTGAAGCCACTGGTATCGGTTCCTGGTATAGGGTAACTTTACCCTAATATATATATATATTAGGGTAAAGTTACCCGATATATATATATATATATATATATATATATATATATATATATATATATATATATATATATATATCAGTAAAACGGTTTGTTCATTAATATAAAATAACCTCTGAAGCTCAACGTTCAGGATCTATTAGCTCCTTTAAATGAGCTTTTCTGTTTGTTGTGATCATTTGTCTCTGATGTATTATTTTATTGCAATAAGACGAAGCTGGGAACAGCATTTCCTCTCATATTATTGGTCGCTTGCTAAAGACAGACAGCAACAACACAAAGCATCTTAATGAAAGGTTGGGAGATTTTCATGATCCAATCTAAAAAAAGACGCTGCACGTCTTGATGTGGATGGCTGCATAAACTCTCTTCTCAATGGGACCAAATAAAAAAAGACCCCATTGCTTTAAAAAGAAAACACTACACACACTCAGCCTGAGGCAGCTGCTCATTCTGTTTGAAGTGTTTCTAAGTAGTAACACAGCCTAAGTAGTGATATTACACTAGTAAATGGAAAAAGGTTTGGCATTCCAATAACTGATTATAATTTGGATTTAAAAACATATTTTTGATAGTTCGTTTATTTGATATTCATAGGATAAATGAATGTTTTTTTATTAAATATCCTGGAGAAGGCGTGTCTATAGCATGCAGTTGTCTCAGGTGTTGTGTTAAGACAAAATGTTATCTTAGCTCCTCATAAGGCAGAAGTAATAAGTATTCAAGTTATCAGGCGGCTCAGTGGCCCCACTTTTACTAATTAGAAGCGTGAGTGAGAATTAATGAGTTGTGTGCTCTCATGGCAGAATTCACCGAGCTAATTTGCGGGCCTCGTGCACGCCGCGGCAATCTGCTGAGCTGTACGATATTGGTCACGTTCTCATTTACAACAATGGGCAATAATGCGACCCTGAGAATGACCTTTGGTGTGCAGACTGTGTTATCTACATAAAAATATTGCATTGACAAGATGTGTTTAATTCCTTCTGTAAGAAAGCATGCAAAGAGTTGAGATTTGTTTGTTTTAGACAGAGAAGCAGGGTTTGGAAATGACTTCTTTTTCCTCAACGCTGTTCAAAGTACAACACTTCTAAGTGGGAGTTGGCTATGCATGATCGAACCTTGTTGCAGAGCTCAAAACCAGCTTTAATTGAAAACATAAAGCTGTTGTTGGCGCACTCTGCTCGGGATATTAATTGTTCATTGGAGAGTAATACAGTGATGCAGTGGTTTGGACTGTTTTCCTTTTAGAAGTGAAATAAATAAACAAGCAGCCTCAAATGATGGGAATTTTTAAATGCAACACAAAGAATAAACACTACAATAATGCAACAAGCTGGAACTCACACGGGGCCATGAACGTTTCTCTTCTTCATCTTACAGATTAAATCCACATTCACACTGAAGATCAGAGAACATTGCAAACTGATTTTTTTAGGTGTACCACCCTTAGAGCGTTGCATATAGCCGTGAGTGTCAGTGTGAATATATGTAGTTTGTTAAGGCAGTGTACAAGTGTTGACATTCTGTTAATTATGATTGTCTCTAAAGTATATGCAAAATACCAAGTGCAGACAAACATGGGGGGAAAGGATTTGTTGATGTTGCTTCTACATTAAATAGATTGTTAGAGTTCCTCCTCCATAGATGAGAAAGAACCAACATATTCCAGTTGTGTGCTGAAACAAAAAACCTTTAAAAAAAAATTGGTATGGGATTTGGACGTCAGCTGTAACAACTAGATGTTTTTTTGCTTGTAAGTTCTTTTCTCAGACATGTATGTTTTTTGCGTAAGTTTTTACGTTGACATGTTTCGACTCGCTCCTGCGGCCTTCATCAGAAGTGTCACTGGTGTTGGTGTGACGTGTCATTTATCAGCTGTTTTTCCCGATGGGCGTGGCCAACCCCGATCTTGTCATATATGCGGGGTTGGCCACGCCCATCTCCACCGGCTGGTCCCTGGAGCAGTGAGTCCCAGGTGTGAGACAGCTGGTAGGCCCCCTCGTCCCTGTTGATGGACCAGTTGGCTCGCTTCCTTATCTCCACTAGGGATGTCCCGATACAACTTTTTCACTTCCAATACGATACCGATATTGCAGCCTTCAGTATTGACCGATACCGATATCAATCCGATATAATACATAAGAAAAAGACATAAGAAAAAATTACCAACTGCTTCAATTTGAGTGTTCAGAGTTTCATACACTGCCCAAAAGAATGAGATCATTGCTCTTAGTGATGACTGCTGATATCTGAGATTTTTGATGCAGTCCGATATAATCCGATATCGTATTTTTGGAGCCGATATCCGATATTCCGATGCCGATATCAATATCGGGACATCCCTAATCTCCACTGCCTCCCTTATCCAACGTCTGTATCTGTTCTCCTCAGTGTGTATGACTCTCCCCTGTTCCCAGTCCATGATGTGGTTATTTCTTTTGCAATGGTCTGTGATGGCTGATTTTAAGTTCTCCTGTTCCATAGCTTTCTTAGATTTAAACATACACCACAACGAAGATGGCAGTATAAAAAAATCACAATATACAGAAAACCCACACACACAGACCAATATTTACTCTGGACATCTGAGCACCCTACAGCACACAAATTATCAGTTGTCAGGACATTATACAAACGGGCCAGCTACATCACAGACGAAACGGACAGAAAAAAGGAGGAGGAAAATATCAAACAAGCATTAACACGATGCCAGTGTCCAGGATGGGCAATAAGGGAAGGAAAGGAACAAATCGAAAATAAAGAAAGAAACCGGGAAGGTAAAAAAGCCAAGAAAAAATCTAAACCATCAGACCAAAAACACATCAACACCATTACAGTGCCGTACATCCGAGGAGTGACCAAAAAAATACAAAGAACCATGAAGAAATACCAGATTCAAACCATAGTAAAACCATACAAAGACAGCTGTTAGTTCACCCCAAAGACAAGATACAACCGGAGAAAAAATGCAGCGCCATATACGAAATACCCTGCATGTCATGCAATAAAACATACATAGGGGAAACAGGACGAACTTACAACAAAAGGAAGAAAGAACACCAGACGGACTGTAAAAAGGAAACAGCAGAACGACTCACACGAACCACAAAAAAGAAAGCAGAACAGGAGAACTTAAAATCAGCCATCACAGACCACTGTAAAAGAAATAACCACATCATGGACTGGGAACAGGGGAGAGTCATACACACTGAGGAGAACAGATACAGACGTTGGATAAGGGAGGCAGTGGAAATAAGGAAGCGAGCAAACTGGTCCATCAACCGGGACGAGGGGGCCTACCAGCTGTCTCACGCCTGGGACTCACTGCTCCAGGGACCAGCCGGTGGAGATGGGCGTGGCTAACCCCACATATCTGTCAGATATGCGGGGTTGGCCACACCCATCGGGAAGAACAGCTGATAAACGACCACCAACACCAGTGACACTTCTGATGAAGGCCGCAGGAGCGAGTCGAAACATGTCAAGGTAAAAACGTACGCAAAAAACATACATGTCTGAGAAAAGAACTTACAAGCATTTTTTGAAGAAAAGAAGACATAGTGAACACAGTAAAGTAGATGTTTTTTTGTTTTTCAACTAGACATGTATGCAATAGAAATTCAATCTTCTATTAAGGCCTGATGCAACTTGAGGATTGATTAAAGGATCTTACTAAAGCAGACTGCTTGTTTATTGCCTGTTACTGTGTTGAAGGTTTAAGTCTGATCGAACCACAGTGTTGCTGGGCATGCACAAAACTTTAATTGTGAAATTAAGAATATTTGTTGTCATGGTAACAGTGTATCTGGGTCCATGGTGGTGGGATTGTATCCATGACATGGGGACGACTTGGTTGTGAAGAAATTGAAGCTGAGACCTCATAGGTTACATCCTCATCATGGCGTGATGTCATAGCATGTAGCTGCACAGAGTCAAAGAGCATGGTGATTGTTGGAAACTCCTATAGTTAATAAACTTCACTGCCACTTTGACTAAAAGAGTTTGTGCAAAGTTATGGTTACATCCTTTGTTCCTTTTTGAAAAATGAAGTTTTTGTGTTTTTGCTGTTGCATAAAAAAAGACTAAAACACAACAGACGTTTCAGTGAATCAATAACAAATCATTCAGATGAAGCATTTAACATGTTTAAACTTTGCAAATCTGTTTATTTCAGTGCCGTGTTCAAAAGTATTCCTATCATCAGTTACTATTGTTGAAAAATGTTGCCCTTCGTGACATCTTCATGGAAATGGCACTCCGTGATGACGGCAACCTTGTTCAGCAGGATAATAACAATCCGTCTCTGCAAAAATGGTTCTGTAATAGTTTGAGGAACACAACGCATTCTTCAGTTGGCCTTTGATCTGATTGAGCTGAACAAACCGGTCTGATCCAGGATCCATCTCCTCACTTAAAAGCTCTGATTCTAATGGTTAAATAGCAGGTATCACTGTAGACTCTCAACAGAACAGGGCTGTTTTGACAGAAAAAGGAGAATATACTTAGTATTAGAGAGATGCTCATAATGGTGCTGGTGATTTATGTAAGTTGCCATGGTAACACACCACAGCATGTGATAAACAAACCTTTTAACCGTGAGAACCAGCAGTTAAACATGACTCTGCATTACTAGCCCCAAATCCTGCAACTTGTTCATTATGCCTCCTATTGCACGCGTGTGTGTGTGTGTGTGTGTGTGTGTGTGTGTGTGTGTGTGTGTGTGTGTGTGTGTGTGTGTGTGTGTGTGTGTGTGTGTGTGTGTGTGTGTGTGTGTGTGTGTGTGTGTGTGTGTGTGTGTGTGTGTGTGTGTGTGTGCATTTTGACACAGCTGCATACTGTATATAGTTTCTTAT
Source organism: Callopanchax toddi (assembly GCA_006937965.1). Lineage (NCBI taxonomy): Eukaryota > Metazoa > Chordata > Actinopteri > Cyprinodontiformes > Nothobranchiidae > Callopanchax > Callopanchax toddi. The sequence continues at coordinate 3,890,859 of SSNR01000001.1, forward strand.
TTCTGGTTGGCATCACCCTTAATTGCACTTGGACACTTTTTCATGTAGAGCCTCTTCAACCTGTTTCACCTTCAAACAAACTGTGACTTCCTGTTCTTATCTGTCACTCCTTTCTGGCTTAACGAGCCGTCTCTCTGCAGCGATGATTCATTTTACATTTAGCTGCCAGAGAGCGTCGGTGAGTGACTGTGTTTGTCTGCATCCACATAAGTTGTTGTGCATCCAGCAGTCTCTAAGCTCATTACAGTAATCAGGTTAAAGAGAGGGGAACCGGGGAGCGCTTGGCCCTACAGCACGTTTCCTCTGGACTTCCCCAGTGAGACGGTGAACCTCTCACACGAGTGTGGGCTGAGTTTTTTGGGACCGAGTGAGCCCTGCAGATTCTTGTTCCTAATGATTCTCTCCTGCTGCTTCTGTTTGTGTGAAACACACACTGGAGAATTCAAATGCACCCATGCTGTCATAATGACCAGCTTGTAATTGTACAGTCCTTCTGATGTACACCTTTTCTTTTCAGAGTCTCTGAACCATTTACTATCCTTTACACAAGCACATTTAGTAAACAGCAGATCCTCTCTCGGTGGTTTACTCTGTGTTTTTGCACCAATTAAGCAAATCAACAATGAAAAACAGACTAGTGTGTAAATATGTAGATGGTATCTAACAAATCTGGGGTTCTCGTCACAAGATACAAGGTTTTACAGATTTTAATCGTATTTGAGGGTGTGTTTACTGAGCTGAGGAGAGGTCTGCTGCAGACAAATAATATGCATATAGCAGAATATCTGAACCTTATCCCAAATAACTTGACAGAACAACCTTTCAGTGAGTACTGACAACACACGTTATGACCTGCACAATCGATAAATCTCATCAGAACGGAGGGGAAACAAACCTACCTTTAAGGTGATTTTCTAAAGAAAAAGACCAAAATAATCCCATATGCAGGTGTGCTCTTCGATTGTAATTATAAATGTGAAAATGAAATAGTTCATATGATAACCGCATGCAATGTCCTGAATTTACAGAAATATATTATATTAAGATATGTCTTATCAGGATATTGTTTAAAATGTACCAAATCGAGAGGAGCCAGCTGAGGTGGTTTGGGCGTCTGATTAGGATGTCTCCTGGACGCGTCCCCGGGGAGGTGTTTCGGCAGGAGGCCCCCGGGTCAACCCAGGACACATTAGAGAAAGTACATCTCCAATCTGGCCAGGGAACACCTCGGGGTTCCATCGGAGGAGCTGGTAAAAGTGACCGGGGAGAGGATGGTCTGGGATTCCCTACGTGGGATGCTGCCCCCACGACCCGGATACACGGAAGAAGGCGAGGCGAATTGTGTATTCCAAGTGCTCAACTTAGTTTTCACTGGGCATCTACAGAAACACATAGTGAAACGTAGAAATTGTGAATTATTTTACAATGTCACTTATTAGTTCCTACCCTTGACCTTTACTGTTTGTGCCATGATTTCATTATGTATTTTAATTTGTAAAATCTCTACTAACACAAAGAAGCTCACTTCTTTAGGTCTTTTTTTCCCAAATCAGTCCCTGTAAGAAACAACAGACCAGTTCAATAAAAGTAATTCCAGTGATCCGTAGTGGTGACAGCTTGTATCTTTAAACACCGTGTTTGTGTTTGAGGCCGTTAAGAAAAGTTTTAACAGCCAGTAACGAAAGCCAGACACACTAACTGCACTCCTTCGAAAAGGCCCATTTTTCTTCTCCTCATTGCTGACAGAAGCCACCTGATATGGGAATTGCCCAAAATCCGAGGTTGCTATGACAACCAGCAGATGTGGCGCATGTTTAAGAGTGAGCCTATGAGTCCTTTACTAAGCATGCCCACATTCTCGTTGTGTGCGCTGCAGACGTGCACAGGAACACTTCCCAGCATTCAGCGTGTCGTTTGTGTCTCTTGACCCTGTTGTGCCATTTTGCAGAGTTTCCGCGTTGTGTGTGGCTTGGTGGGTAGTTGGCCAGATGTTTCTGAGGTTGATTCAAACCAGAGATGTTTGTTTGTTGTAATCGGAAACACTTTTAGTTTATGGATGGAAACCCCAGGAGAGGGGTGGGTGAAGAAATATCTTCACTCACGCTCTTGTTGCAAAATCAGGATGACAGAATCAACTTTTTTCTACTAAAATTAATATTTGAAAATGTTCAATCATAACCAGAGGATGACAGTCTCTTTGTAGAGGTGTGCTGTTTTTATAAAAGCTTTATTGGATTAAAATACTTACAATGCAAGAGTGTTTCATGCACAATGCACTTTAGAAACCTTTGAAAAATACACCCACATTATCAGGAGGTCTTCTGCAAACAGCCTCAGCTTGAAGAATTTCTGGAGTGTATAAAGTCAAGTTGTTGTATACTTCTTCCAGTTTAAACATTGAATTCTCCTTTGCTTTTGCTTCTTGCTGAGAGAAAAACAAAGCTGCAAGAAATCACAGAATGAGACCGCACTTGGAATGGAATCCCAGGATATCATTTATTATTTTTGCAGAGGTGGCTTTTAATTCTTAGAGCTTACTCCCAGTGTTGACCAATCATTTATCATTCTGAGAGGTTACTCTTTATAGATAATTGGAAAAGCTCACCCACGTCTTTCTACATCTTCTTCACTGCACTGTAGGAATAAGTGTGTGTGCGTGTGTATACATATACAAATGTCAAGCAAAGAATCAGAGAGAGGGTTGAGAACATGTATATATGTGTATATATATTTTAATATAATGTTTGTACTGTGTATATAAACATTTACAGTACACACATATATACATACATATACACATATAAATATACATAGACATATACATATGTGTATGTATTATATGTATATTTATATATAAACATATAAAGTACACATATATGTGTATATATTAGGGGTTGAACGACTTGCTATTTTTACAAGTCGACTACCAAGTAATAAAAGTCACGTCGACTTCGACTAATCGCTGATGACGTCATACATACGGCATATACAGGACGGCTTTATAAAACTTGACAGGCTTTATTGCAAAAACGTATTTTCATGCTAACAACAAACAGCTGAGAGAGAGCAGTTGTTTTAGGAGCACTTTGGTTTTAATATCAAGTCTTTAGACTAAAATGCTGATTAGTTTGAGTCACATTTTAGTCAGGTTTATATTCAAAACAGTTTTAATCTGACTAAAACTACAGTTTTAGTTAGATTGTGGTCTATTGTTCGGCCATAATCATAACAAAGACATTCGCTATTTAATGAATAAAATCACTCAAAGCTTGATAGCCTAGCCATTAGCTTGTTAGCTTAGCCGTTAGCACATCGGAGGTTTGAATGGGCTGAATAGCGCCGCCCGCATTTTCAGTAAAACAAGAGATAAAGAAAGCAAAGACTCACCATTAAGTTGATTAAATAAGGACAATCGATTGGCAAGGGCATCAAAAGCTGCCAAGAAGTATTCTTTGAGTAAATATCCATTTTAATAGTGCAGCGCCAGACCGGAACACATCAAAGGAAACGGAACTAAGGAAACCCCTTCAAAATAAAAGTTCATGTGATCAGCGACTAGTCGACTTTTGGTTTAAAAAGTCACTACAGCCCATAAAAGTCGACTAGTTTGTGCAACCTCATATATATATATATATATATATATATATATATATATATATATATATATATGTGTGTGTGTGTGTGTGTGTGTGTGTGTGTGTGTGTGTGTGTGTGTGTGTGTGTGTGTGTGTGTGTGTAGGGTTAGGGTGTGTATGCATCATCATGAAACATCTGTAAATCAATATGTGTGTATTTTTTATGCAGCTCATTAATGTACAGGGAGAATAAGATGGATCAGTGTACAGAACCTTGTTGCACCCCCAATGGGAACTTGATGTTGGGGAGTTTAACAAAGTTTTCTGTTTGAGAGAAATTAGAATTTTTGTTAATAATACCCAATGATCCACTCTATTCAAAGCCTTCCTGAGATCTAAAAATGAATTTCAGTTTTTCACTCTGCACAATGTCGTTTTCCCACCAAAATTGTCATAGAAGAAGTGTAACTCTCACAGAAAAACATTTTTTAGATGCTCTGTCAAAGTAAATCAAAGCTGACCTGATCAGTCTCCTTGTCTCCTGAATATTTCCATTTACTTTATGACAGGATAGCTCTGAGGCCTTTTAGATAAAACCAGGGTTTTATAGTCTTGTACACAGATGAAGCACGCCTTCATGCTGTCAAACCTTCTCTGATTCCTTGTCTGCTTGACATTTGAAAGCAGACTTAGCTTGAAATCCCTAAATCTCCACGGTGTGTGTCTTACATCCAGATTACAATGAGTTTGCGTCTTTGACCTGAGGGCAGAGTGGAAGTTTGTGCCGCTGCTGCTGTCCACCCTTATATGTCCTGGAAAAGGTGGGCAGAACAGCAGCCATGGCAACTGTGGCCAGAGCTGCTGAGCTGGAAACAATGAGCCAACAACACGGCCTCTCCCTGAACCATGCAACTACTGAGTTTCTGTCACGGTTTCCCCTCCTTCTGACCGCTCCTCCCGCTAAGACTCCATTTCCCATCATCCCTCTGGCTTCACTTCCTCTATAAATGACCCTTCACCCCACACACCTGTGCTCAGTCATCGATTCATTCATTCATGCTACGAGCTTCATCCAAACCTACCAGGCTTCCGAGCTTCATCCTCAACCTACCAGTAAGTCAGTTTTACTACTTACTTATCGGAGTAGTCCCGCGGTCTCGCTTCCATCGAGAACCGCACGGCTGCTCCGAGATTAACTGCGTGTACGCGAACGCTCAGCGCTAATTACTGCCGCGTTTGAGCCGCACACACGCTACACTCAAACTCACAGAGGTTTCAGCCGATCCGATCTGACAGGATGACTGAGCCCACAACCGACCCTGCTGAGTTTGAGCGGATGCGTTCTGAGCTGACCCACCTGCGTTCAGTAGTGGACCGCCAGAACCTCCGGATCGAGTCGCTGAACAACACAGTGCTCCAGCTCACGGCGTCCGTCACCGCTCTCCAGCGGCACCAAACGGTTTCAGCTCTGGAACCCCACATCCACCTCCCGGACCGCTGGAACGGAATCGACGGCCGCCCCGATGGATTATTAGCCTCGCTGGACATGTTGTTCGAGTGCCAGCCGACCAAGTACACCTCAGCCTGCTCCCGTGTAGCTCTGTTAACATCGCTGCTAACCGGCCGAGCTCAGGAGTGGGCTGCAGCTCTGTACAATAATAAATCCCCTGCCTGCAATGATTATCCGGCGTTCGTCAGGGAGCTGAAGAAAACGTTCGTCCCTCCCAGCAGCGAGATCGGAGCCGAGTCCCAGCTGCTCAGACTCCGTCAACGGGCCCGTCCTGTGTGCCAGTACGTGGCGGAGTTCCGGACCCTAGCCGCTAAGCTAAAGTGGGAGGACGCGGCTCTGAAGTCCGTGTTCGTCGAGGGACTGGCCGACTACATCAGGGACGAGATGGTGGGCCGCGAGCTCCCCAACACTCTGGATGCTGTAGCGGACCTGGCCCTACAGATCGACCGACGCGTCCTCACTCGCCCCCGCTCCTCAAGAGCCCCTCACCCCGCTGCTCCGGCGGCTCGACCGGTCTCTCCCGGCGCGGCCACGCCCCTCGCCTCTAAAGAGGAACCCATGCAACTGGGTCACCTGACCCCAGAGGAACGGCAGCGCAGATGGAGAGAGGGACGGTGCGCCTACTGCGGATCTTCAGAACATCGCCGTCCTCAGTGCCCACTGCGGCCACCGTCGGGAAACGACGAGACCCGGTAAACGTCGGGGGTGTTTTACCGGGTGCTGCCACTTCCCCCTCAAACCGTTTCCTCCTCAATGTAACCCTCCTATGGGACCAGGGGTCAACTGAACTTGAAGCTCTGTTGGACACAGGAGCAGCCGACAACTTCATAGACCAGAACCTGGTCCACCGTCTCCAGATCCCCCGGTGCAAACTGGACCGTTCGGTTCCGGTCACCTCAGTGGATGGTCACCCCCTTCGTCCTTTCCCGGTCCAACATCAGACCCAACCTATCCAGATGAGAGTGGGGGACCACCATGAAACCATTCAGTTCCTCATCATTTCCGCTCCCTCCACGCCTCTCATCCTGGGTCACCGGTGGTTCTGCCTCCATGACCCGCACATCTCCTGGTCCACCAACCGTCTAGTTCATTGGGGCCCCACGTGCCATCACCACCTCTCCTGCTCCCCCAGCAGAACCACCATAACACCCAACCTTCCTCAGACTCCGCTGGAGGGCGTCCCTGCTCCCTATCAGGACCTGGTCCGGGTCTTTAACAAAGAGCAGGCCTCTACCCTGCCTCCTCACCGCCCCTACGACATGGAGATCCAACTCCAACCGGGTACCACGCCTCCGCGTGGCCGCCTGTTCTCCCTGTCTCCCGCCGAGACCCGCTCCATGGACGAGTATGTCTCAGAGGCGCTCCAGCAGGGTTTCATCCGTCCGTCCACCTCCCCAGGGGCTGCCGGTTTCTTCTTTGTCAAAAAGAAAGATGGGGGCCTACGGCCCTGCATAGACTACCGGGGCCTGAATAAGATCACCATCAGAGACCGTCACCCCCTGCCGCTCATGTCCACTGCCCTCGACTCTCTCTCTCAGGCCCGTATCTACACTAAACTCGACCTGAGGAGCGCCTACAACCTGGTGCGTATTAAGAAGGGGGACGAGTGGAAGACCGCCTTCATCACCCCTACAGGGCACTGGGAGTACCTCGTCATGCCCTTCGGCCTGTGTAACAGCCCCGCCGTGTTCCAACGTCTCATCAACGACGTGTTAAGAGACATGTTGGGCCGGTGGGTGTTCGCCTACCTCGACGACATCCTGATCTACTCCCGATCAGAGGCCGAACACGTCCACCACGTCCGGGCTGTGCTCTCCAGGCTCCTGGAGAACCGCCTCTTCTGCAAACTGGAAAAGTGCTCCTTCCACCAGACCTCCGTGGCCTTCCTAGGCTTCATCATTTCGTCCGAGGGCCTCTCTATGGACCCCCAAAAGGTCCGCGCCGTCGCAGATTGGCCTCACCCCACCAGTCTCAAGCAGCTCCAAAGCTTCCTGGGGTTCGCCAATTTCTACCGCCGCTTCATTAAGGACTACAGCTCCATAGTCGCTCCGCTCACCTCTCTAACCAAACCAACCAATCAGCCCCGTCCGTTCTGTCTTCCCCCTACCGCCAACCAAGCCTTCCGAGACCTCATTGGACGGTTTACCTCAGCACCCATACTGCTCCACCCAGACCCCCTGAGACCCTTTGTGGTGGAGGTCGACGCCTCCGACGTAGGCGCCGGCGCCATCTTGTCTCAGCGGGGTCCCGACCAAATACTCCATCCCTGCAGCTACTTCTCCCGCAAGTTCTCCCCCACTCAACAGAAGTACGGTGTGGGAGACCGCGAGCTCCTAGCCATTAAGTGGGCTCTCGAGGAGTGGAGACAGTGGTTGTTGGGGACGGTGGAGCCGTTCACCATCTGGACAGACCACCAAAACCTCATCCACATCCAGTCCGCTAAACAGCTCAACCCTCGCCAGGCCCGATGGGCCCTCTTCTTCAAACCCTACAACTTCCTGCTGTCCTATCGACCCGGTTCCAAGAACCACAAGGCTGACGCTCTGTCCCGTCAATTCACGCACTCCGCTCCCTCTCAAGACCCCAGTCCCATCTTGCCGTCCCAACGGTTCCTGGCCCCTCTCCACTGGCCCCTGGAGGACTCTATCCGAGCAGCACTCCCCAATGACCCGGCTCCTCCAGAAACTCCCAACAACCGCCTCTACGTTCCCACAAGCTGTCGTCAGGAAGCCCTCACGTGGGCTCACTCCTCACCTTTGTCCGGCCATGCGGGCTTCGCCAGGACCCTCAAGCTCCTCCAGCGGGCCCTCTGGTGGCCGCAAATGGCGAAGGATGTTAAGGAGTACACCTCTGCCTGCGACGTCTGCGCCCGCTCCAAGTCCCTTAACCAGCCAGCCTCTGGGTCCCTTCAACCCCTTCCAGTCCCTAAACGGCCGTGGTCCCACATAGGACTGGATTTCGTCACCGGCCTCCCAGTCGTGGACGGTCTGGACACCATACTCACCATCACGGACCGCTTCTCCAAAGCCGTCCACCTGGTGGCCCTCACTGGCCTCCCCACGGCCAAGCGCACTGCGGAACTCCTCCTTGAGCACGTGGTGCGCCTGCACGGCTTCCCCACGGATGTGGTGTCCGACCGAGGCCCCCAGTTCACCGCCCGGTTCTGGAAGGCGTTCTGTCGTCTGGTGGGTGCTACGTCCAGTCTCTCGTCCGGCTACCACCCTCAGACCAACGGCCAGACTGAGAGGGCCAATCAGCAGCTAGGACGTTACCTCCGCTGCTTTGTCTCCACCCAGCCGTCGCTCTGGCCCAAATACCTCCTGTGGGCGGAGCTCTCCCACAACATTCACGTCTCCTCTGCCACCAGCCTGTCTCCATTCGAGGTGTGCTACGGCTACCAGCCGCCCATCTTCGGTCACCAGGAACCGGAGGTGGAAGTTCCCGCTGCCCAGAACATAGTCCGTCGGTGTCGGCTGGCCTGGGTCAAAGCTCGTGCTGCTATCGCTCGGGCCCAGTCCCAGTACGTCCGCCAGCATTGCCGCCGTCACCGGCCCGGTCCCTCGTTCCAGCCCGGCGACAAGGTCTGGCTCTCCACCTCCAACCTGCGCCTCCGGACCGAGTCCAGGAAGCTCACCCCTCGCTTTATTGGTCCTTATGTCATCGACCACTCCATCAACCCTGTCGCCTACCGTCTTCGTCTTCCTTCGACTCTCAAGATCCATCCTGTCTTTCATGTCTCTCAGCTCAAGCCCTACGTCTCCTCGCCCTTGGTGCCCTCTCTCTCTCCTCCGCCTCCTCGCTTCGTCGACGGCGACCGGGTCTACACTGTTCGGCGCATCCTGGACGCCCGTCGTCGAGGTCGTGGGTGGCAGTACCTCGTGGACTGGGAGGGTTACGGCCCTGAGGAACGCTCCTGGGCACCCGCTCGCTCCATTCTGGATCCGACCCTCATCTCTGACTTCCGTGCCCGTCAGTCTAGGGCTTCTGGAGCCGCCCCTGGAGGGGGGGGTACTGTCACGGTTTCCCCTCCTTCTGACCGCTCCTCCCGCTAAGACTCCATTTCCCATCATCCCTCTGGCTTCACTTCCTCTATAAATGACCCTTCACCCCACACACCTGTGCTCAGTCATCGATTCATTCATTCATGCTACGAGCTTCATCCAAACCTACCAGGCTTCCGAGCTTCATCCTCAACCTACCAGTAAGTCAGTTTTACTACTTACTTATCGGAGTAGTCCCGCGGTCTCGCTTCCATCGAGAACCGCACGGCTGCTCCGAGATTAACTGCGTGTACGCGAACGCTCAGCGCTAATTACTGCCGCGTTTGAGCCGCACACACGCTACACTCAAACTCACAGAGGTTTCAGCCGATCCGATCTGACAGTTTCATCCACTATCAACAGGGATTTTAATGTTACAGAAGCCACTTTGACATTGTCGGGGTGAGGGTTTTTTTGTTCTTTTTTTTCTCGCTTTTACTTAGAATGCAGATAACAGTAAAAGATGCTGTGCAAAAACTGCTTAAAGAGCCAGAACACCATTGTGTCTCTTCCCTTTCTGCGTGCCAGAGGATGTAAAATGTTGATAGAGTCCCTTGGTGTGTCACACTTTTGGAAAGATGCCAGCGTATGTTCCATTTCACTGCTCTTGACACTATAATCAGCATGTGAGTTCTGGTGGTCAGCCAGCCACTGAAGTATGAGAAAAAGACTCAGCGGGGACGGAAAGATTAGAGTCACCTGAGTTGGAATATGTGACATTCCAGTCAGACAGCACTGATTTTAGGAGCCAGAGGTGTCATCTCTTAGTCATTTTTTTACTGCTCTCTGCTGGATGAGTCATTCTGAATTCTTTAGGTTAGTAAAGTTTGAAGTGGGTTACCTTGTCTGTGTGCTAGCATGAACTCCCATGTGATTTGTTGTACAGGGCTAATTTTCCACAGAAAGCCCTGGTAGTCTGCCTCCTCTGAGTGTTGTATGGCATCAGGAGAAAAGCGGGGGACTACTGATGATGAGATGGTGAGATTGGCATCCTGATTGTGACCTTTGAAACTGCAATGCAATGATTTGAAGAGCTGGTTCAGCCTTGTACTGACATATTCCTCCACTGATTACTGTCACGAGTGTGGAATCTTTTCTTGATACTCTCTAATCAGCCTGCGTCTGTCTGCCCACATTTGAGACATTGTGTTGACGTTGCAGCAGATTGCTTGTACCTATTTCATGCAAGACTATTTCTTGAGAATTTTTGGTTAAAAATGCCTGTTGACATGTCTAATTTGTCTCTGTAGATTGTTTTGTATCCTGTAGATTTTCTAGTGCCATCAGTAAAGAATCCTCCCACAGTTTATGCATCTGTGAGGTGTCTGATTTCTTACTAATTCAGTAACAGCATCAAATGATTGTGAACATTTAAAATACACCATAGAAAATAAGTTTAATGTCCACACCAACAAATAGTAAGTTTATTTTTTCAGTTTTAATTAATTTAGGGCTATTAGGGTTATAACACAATAGTATTAATAATGTAAAACAATAATGAGATAAAAATGACGTAAGGTAATGATTTTAACTTTTTATTCCAACATCCTCGGGGGGGGGGGGGGGG
>SSNR01000001.1:3907135-3989496 GCA_006937965.1 Callopanchax toddi
GGGGGGGGGGGGTGCAGCATGCCCATCAAGCTCATGCAGCTGTATGAGAGCTGTTCACTCTTGCTGCACTGATTGTGGGTTGTGCAATTTGGAGTGCAACGCCACCGGTCCCAAAGGCGCGTTTGGGGTGGAGGGGGTATCTGGCACACACGCATGATATTTGGTGCGCATGCGCACAGTTATGTGCACCCCTGACTATGAAATACAAAGCCACATTAATCTGAAGTACAGGTTGATCTAGAAGCTTTAATCAGACATACAGTTTTTTCTGTGTTAGCAAAACGTTAGCAGCTAAAGCTATGAACGGATTACTGGAACTTTATCAAACCAAACATCGGTACTGTGAGGATTCAGACAGCGTGTTTAATTTGCTAGCTATTGAGCTCAAATTTAATGCGGCGTAGCTGAGCTTCCCAAACCCAAACACTAAGCACTACACATTGTTTCAAATCTTCACTTAAAACTTTTTTACCAATTTTTGGAGCTGTTAGCAAAATAACTTATAAACCACTGGATAGATGTTTTAGAAACTGCGACTAGTGTTTTTTCTGGAATGCACAATCTGATGGACTCTCACTTCCCTTGATCCACACCTGGTTTAGTTGTTAAAATGCTAAAACAGACTGAGCATTATAATGAGAGAGAAAATTTAGGAAAATGTGGGTTTATCACAACAAATACATAAAAAAAAGTCATATCACAGTTTCATCATGCAGCGCTACATTTGATCATACATCCCAGTTCAAGGAATGTTTTATACTCTTCACACGTTACAGAATAGCATAGCTTGTCTAAGAGAACATAAAATGTCCTGTGTCGACATCATCATGTTGTCTGGTGATGAAGCAATGTTAGTGTCTGTGTGAAAAAAAGTCAAATAAAGGTTGTGAGTGGCGGTGATGAAGACCTTGACACTGTAGATTCAGTGAAAGAAGAGTCGTACAAAACATCAGACATTTGTAAATATAAAAAAGTAAACTGAAATCAAGAATCACTCCAATAACTATCATTACAATATTCACCCTCTCTAAGGAAATCAACCTGCTCCATCCATCATCTTATAAATGTTTGAGCTTTTGTGTCACCGTACTATGATTATATTCTCTTCATGTGTTGAATCTAGCTGACAAAATGCACTACCTAGATTACATGTCTGGCCTACAAGGAATAAACATTTTGCTGTGGGGGTTATGTAAATACATTTTTCATCATTCAGACAGTAAATATGTACTTTCAGTAAAACTCTACCGTCATTGGCCAAATTCTGTTGTGAAATGCTTTAAAATGAGCAAACATAAACTTTTGACTCAAATTCAGAGGCAACTTTCACATCTGGTGAAGCTTCTTGTTTAGGAGATAAACACACGTTTGGTTCCTGGTTTCTATTCAAATAAAAGGTCAGATCAAACACTTTAGTTCTTTTATACACCTGACGTTAAACTCAGCTCGATCCTCAGTCTTTGCTTTCAGTTGAAACGCTGATGTTTCGATGTGACGATGAGATGGAGGGACTGAACCATTTTCCACATTTTCTCTGAGAACATAAGCTTTAATGCTGCCGTTCTCATCAGTCTGGGGAACTGCTGAGGCTGGGACTTCGTCATAGCCCTCCAATCCTGCTCCGCTACATGTTTAAATCACACAATACTAATAATCCATCAGGCTTACAGTAATAATGTGCTGTAGAGTAATCATCTACAGTTCCTCCCTGCTGCTCTACCGACTATTACGGCTGTGCTTTCGACTCATTTCCAGGTGCATCCCAGCTTGTTAAAATCTAATTGTTGTGATTCACAATACAGTAGCTGTAGAGCTGCTGTAATATCAGCCTTTTATCACAGTGTGTTGTTTTCATATTCACAGTAATCACTCCTCTTTGTGTAGATTAAAAAAAAGAGACGTGTTTGCACTGGCACCACTACAGTGTTTCTGACTGTGTGCAAAAAATAAAGTGTCAAATCTCTTTTAACAGAGGAGTTGTTGCTGCTTCCTAGTTTAATGTGTTGACCTTAGCAATCCTGTAGTGTATCATGTGGAATATTCAGATTTGAAAGGACGGCCAATTATTTCGGGGATGAATGTGTTGTTACTTCCTGTTCTCAATTTGCTTAATTTTTTTCCTTCTTGTTCTTTTTCAGCTGTTGTTACTTTTCCAGTTGGATTAGATATGTCTCCTAATTAAAGAGTAATTACTTTAGAGAGAAGTGTCAAACTGTGTGGGGGAAAAAAACTAAAAACCACAAATTAATTTGGTTTATGTGGTGTTGTTTGCTTTCACGTTAACCTGGGAAAAAAACGAAGAAAATGTAAAGAATGGTTAGGGTTCTGTGAAACAGTTGTGAAGTTACTAGTTTTAGGAATTTTTGGGTGATTAAAATAATAGAAAATGCTTTAAAATTTTTGTGATATATTCAAGCTGTACATGGATACCAAGCAAGAAAATCTGATATTTTTCCGGATCCTTGAACTCACATTTGCTAAGTGCTTATTCACGCTAGTGATTACAAATCTTCCAAGTGTTTTTACTTGGAGAATCACAAATTTTAGGTTGATCAGAATGAATTGATTACTATTCTGTTAATATTAGTTCTTTCGAGGCAAATCTGAATCAGCAAAACTTGGTATGATCAGGTCGGATCTGTATGAGAATCTAGCTCTGACAGGACGAGCTAATGGCTAATTTATATGTGGCATAAAACAACAATTTTCCTAGCAATTAAAGCTGATAGGAGGAGTTTTTTTCTCTGTATCAAAGTTTTCTAAATGTTTTAAATGATATTTCAGGTCTAAACTATGATCTATGGGTTGAGTTTCACAACATCTGTCATTCTGATGAAGACCCTCCTTCCTCCTAGAGACCCCTTTGCATTCTTTCTTGCCACTGACATTTTTCAGCCAATAAAATTCAAATTTCTGCATTGTCGGCATTCTCTCAACATGCACGTGCATTGAGCAAACCTGTACCAGTAGGGGGCGCTCTCGTACAGGACGCTCCGTGTGTTTCTCTGTTTGCCGTCTCAGCTGTTCTCACAGCTCATTTCTACTAAAAAACCTACCCATTCTCCAGCTAAAGACGGATTTATTTTTATTTTTAAACCTTTCACCTCACAGAATGGCAAGGCTTGACAGGGTTACGCGTTTATTTTGGTCAGAAAGTTCATTCAGGGCAGAGTTAGCTTCAGACAGAGTAGCAGCAGCTCGCTGCTAACAGAGCGAAGTATCAGAAGCAGCAGGGACAGACAGGGTTCATCAGAGCCTGGTACAGTGTTGGAATAAGATTTGTGAACTGTGAGTGATTAAACCCTTTACTTTGAGCTGCACACTTTATGCCCACAATGTAATGCGCCGTGTGCACGCGCGCACACGCGACCGGATGCGCGTGTCGAGATGTTTTGAGGAGGAGTCTTTGGACGTTAGATTCAAAAACTGCTCTCTTGATGAAATCCTCCACAATGCGGCTTTAATGTGAATAAACCATTACTGCTGCTGTTTTTGTATTAGCAGAAGATATTCCCGCAGGAAGTACCCAGGCTGCAACAGAAACACTACAGCAAGCTAGGTGCTGCTATTCCTATTAGCGCTTGCATAAATAACATGTAATGTAAAACGAATATGATGTATATTTTATGAATACTGCTTGTGTGTTTTAAGTGCTGTTTTAAGTTGAGGGTAATTCCCTCTAGAACAGGCCCTGCTATGACTAGCTGTTAGCTTTACTAGCCATTAGCTTGACTAGCTGTTTTTATCAAACGGGTCCAACAGTGACTGATGCTGTTTAAATGTCCGTCCGTCCAACCATCTCTTTAGTTGTATTTCAGACTGAGCAGTAAACAGTTATTCCTGCAGGTACCGTAGCAGCTCGTTAGAGCCGTATCCTTTCCAGATGGCTCTCGTCTCGCCAGCCCTCTATTGAATTGTCCATGTTTAGACTCCCCTGTAAGATGCTCTTCACTCATTTTTATGTCTTGATTTTGAAACATAAACAAGCCTAATTCAATGCAGGTCTCTTTACTGATGGACTTGTGATAGACACAGGAGATAAAATAACATTTTCTTTTCCGACCTGATGATCTAGTGCATGATAAAATATGACAGAAAGACTCCTCAGAGAAGCATGCCTGCTTGAGAGCAGAGCTAATGAGGAACTGGCTGCCTTAGAGTGTTTGCACAAGGATCCTGGTGAAAAGCGTTTGCTCACACTACTGTAAGATCAGGGATTAATATTATCCCCTTGGGATTCATCTTGAGATTCTTGTAAGACTTCGTCTCTAAATGTTACCATGGCTGTTGTAATAAACCTACAGTAATCATCAGTTACGAATGATGCTGGCTCTCCGGTCGAGATGGACTTCTGTGAAATCGTCTGCAACAGCAGTCTCTATTTACCGTGTGAGGGAATTGTTATCGAACATTCAGAACACGCCTGTGTGGCCTGCTGTGTTGTCAGTCTCTCTAGCAGGCAGCATCTGTGTAAAATAGAAAAATAAGAAGAAAAAAAAATCAGGATGACGAAAACTCCACGGGGCTCCTCTGCTTGACTCGTATGGAGGAGAGTTCATGCGGCGACATCACCTCCTCTCCTTTGTGTTCTTCTTTCTGTCTTTTTGAAAAACTCCCGGAAGCAGAGGATCTTTTAGAGAGGAACCTTCAGCTGTGACAGAGGCGCAGTCACAGGCGAGCCCATTCACAACTCCATCATTATAAGAAAATGTACTGTTCAGATGCTCCTGTGGATGAGCAGTGAGTCCTGACACAAAAAGACTTTGTTTTCATTCGTGGCTGAGGTTCTGAATCAGGTCTGGGTGAAGATTTAAACTTTAATCTTTACATCCAACGCGCTGAGACACACAGGCGTCTGATTAGAGTTCAGTGTGGAGCAAAATCAGAATACACATCGTATCAGTTGAGTACTGCCCTGCCTCTGTGTTGATTTTGTTTTTCTTACTAATCTCAGCTAAATGCAGACCTTTGATATCTAAAACTAGATTAAGACTTTCAGTAAAATATTCCCTTTTGCAACATATTTAGTCCAATTTGAGAGAAAATGCCTTTTTTGTCCAAAAAACGCCCACACGGAGCTCACACTTGCTCCAGGCTGAGTATCTACATAATTATCATGGAGGGAATTAAAATCTTGATTTTTATAAACTTGTAGGTATTTTGTACTTCTGATTAACATATTAGCTCCCAAAGTTTTTACTTTAAAGAGGTGCAGCAAAATGAATAAAGACTCAATGAATCAGGTGCCCTTGCAACTTAATAATTTCTATTATAGAAGCAGTTCTTAGAAATGTAACAATAACCAGAAACAGTCCTTCAGGTAAGGAGTTAGAATCTTTGTATAATTTGAAATAGAGATGCACCCATTCTGAGGGCCGATATTAAATCCTAGTTTTTTATAGCTCTGACCTGCTGATTTAAGCCGATACTGAATTATCTCAAAGTACCATAATAACAGAATATTGTTGGAAACCTCTAAATTAACTGGAAGTTAACTTGAGTTATTACTAGCTTGAATTAGTGCTTATTGCTGCTTAGCAATGGTGTGTTCATGGATTTCAAAAAATACTTTTGAGTCTCCGATTGGCCGATTAGGCTACTGATGCTGAATATTGGTGGATTTCAGCCACAAAATGTTTTGTTGCATCTCTGATTTTTAATGGTATACAACCTGATCTGATGACTGTGTTTTTAATTTGAAGTAAAACAACCAGCATGTTGGATGCATTGACAAATCATTTTTGAAAGTGAAGCCAAAATACCCATCATGAAGAGTTTCCATCTATATTCTCCTGAAAGGCCGTAATTTCAGATCAGTGAAAATATGTAAGAGGCAGAGAGTCTAGGGCCTATTTATCACTTTCATCTCTCTGTGTGTTGAAGGTCAAGGACAAGGTTAAAAAAAACACTATATCAATCCATCCATCTTCTGTAACCGCTTCATCCTCCACAGAGGGTCGCGGGGAGCCTATCTCCAGCGGTTAAGGGGCGAGAGGCGGGGGACACGCTGGACAGGTCGCCAGTCCATCACAGAGACAAACAACCAGCCACACACCCACTCACACCTAGGGACAATTTACCAGACCAATTAACCTAACAGTCTGTGGGAGGAAGTCGGAGTACCCGGAGAAAACCCACGCATGCACGGGGAGAACAATCAAACTCCACGCAGAGAGCCGGGATGCGAACCCACGACCTCCTTGCTGCAAGGCAACAGTGCTAACCAACTGCGCCACCATGCATCCACTATATCGGTCTCTTTCTTAATTTATATATTTTTTTGCACGAGTTCCAGAGTAAATGATCTCAGCCTGATGTCTGTGATAAAACACTCAGGGATTTGTCTCACAGTAAAGTCTTGTGCAGGAGAACTTCATGTTGTTCCTGTGGGTTATAAGGAGATTTTTCCGTACTTGCTTACATTTTTTTGACTCTTTATTAGTTTTAGAGGGACAATGTGCATAAATAGATATTTTACAATATAAATGTACCCAATTATAGCCAAAAGGCTCATTTTCAGTGGTAGTCCTTCCACCTGAAGACACATAGCAATTAAAACATCAATTACATAATAAAAACTATAAAAAGCAATACAATAAGTAAAACAACATTGCACAGATTAACCCCCCACATGCACACACACACACACTCTCACAGTCCAGCAGCACTCACACCTGGATTCTTGTTAGTGCTGACAGATTTGGTTGCCATGTCTTTAAAGTTATCTTGAATATGCTGTATGTGATGGAGTTTCTTATATTTTGTGGAGTTGTATTCCACTCTCTAGCTGCCTCATATAAAAGCTGATTGTCCAAAGGAACTTTTCCCACATGGAATCACGCAGTCCCCTCCAGTAACACGTGTTATTCGGTGGAGCTAAGCTGTATTCAATCAGCTAAAATGCTATATTTATTTCACTTCTTGTATTTATTTTGCACTATGCAATCAAGTTTTGCAATGTAATATAATTTAATGAGTGCAGCTGAGGAATGATGAGGCAGGTTTGCTGCATGTTCAGTTTGACGAAAACAAATGTCCCCAAAGAGATAATTGTGATGATTTGCTCTGCGCCCTGTGGTGTTGTGTTTTGCCTCCGAGATTTCCTCTTCACACTTTCAACCCTGATTGCTCCACAAGTTGACATTTTAATAATGGCCATATGGATAGACTCCAAAACATAGACCAGTTATTGAGGATATTAGCCCACAGAGTGACTGTACACAATCTGTTGAAGTCCGCTCACCGTTCCTGTGTTTCTCCAGGTGCGTAGGCTGGTGAGGTCATCGAACAACCCACCAAGATGGTGGCCTTGTCGTTAAAGATTTGCGTGCGCCAGTGCAATGTGGTGAAGACGATGCAGTTCGAGCCGTGCACGCCCGTGTACGACGCCTGCAGGATCATCAGGGAGAGGGTCCCAGAAGCCCAGTCCGGACAAGGTTAGACAAAGACTCGTGAATCTAATTTACATGATGGAAAACTATAGGCGCCAACATTTGCACGCTCTGTGCTGCAGCCTCGGATTATGGCCTGTTCCTGTCCGACGACGATCCCAGGAAGGGGATCTGGCTGGAGTCTGGAAGAACCCTGGATTACTACATGCTGAGGAACGGAGTAAGATGAAATCACACAGTCCGGGGTGGAGGCCTGTCGGTGTCACTTATCATTTCCTGAAGTGATTTATATTTTCTAGTGGGAGCTGAAATATTAATGCCTCCCTGCTCGCTGGGAGCAAATGCACTTTACAGTTTAGAGGGATTAACAGGAGCTGTCTGTGTCATCTTGTTTCCCCCCTTTATTATTATTTTTAGGACATTTTGGAGTATAAGAAAAAGCAAAGGCCGCAGAAGATCAAAATGCTGGACGGCGCCGTTAAAACCATCATGGTGGATGACTCCAAAACAGTTGGCGAGCTACTTGTCACTATATGCAGTAGAATAGGTGAGCTTTTTTTACTTAGCTTCATAGAAAATTGTTTTCACGAGCTCTTGTTTTTATATTTTCGAGCGCAGCGTTCGTGAAGCACTCAGAGCATTTATGCATGCTTGTTCAAATCCAAATTAGGCTTTATTTAAAGCACATTGGACATGATTTATCAAGCCTAAACAAGCTGTTCAGATAAATGCCGTGTTCTTCTGAAGGTCCAGACCTAGAGAGGGGTCCCCCTAAGCTGTGTGTTTCTGTTCTAATAGGATGCCACTGAGCCTAATTGGGTGAGGAGGAGAAGAATGTGTACGTAGCAGATAGCTTTATTGGAAAGTGTTTATTTAGATGAGGACTTTCTGCTTGGCTTCTCCTCCTCCTCGCCTCCTGTTTTAGTTTTCTGGCTTCGTACCAGCTTCTCTTCTCTTCTGTTTCAGAGCAGAGAGACAGATTTTAAAAAAACAAGAGAGAGAGAGCAACAGGATTTTTCTATCTTGGTTGTTGTTGAAGGTCTGAAGCATCACGTCCTCAGAGAATTCTCTTGGCTAACTTTTCAGGAATTACAAACTACGAGGAGTACTCGCTCATTCAAGAGGTGACTGAGGACAAGAAGGAGGACGGTACTGGGACGCTGAAGAAAGACAGAACTCTGCTGCTACGAGATGAGAGGAAAATGGAAAAGCTTAAAGCCAAGCTCCACACAGATGACGACTGTGAGTGCAAACTTTTAAAGCCTTCAAAAACATTTAAACATTTATGGTTTCACCCTAATTTCTTCTCTTCTCTCTGAAGAATCTAACCGAAATCCAATATCAGAACATGCGCTTTATTACTCGGGTCTAATTTATCCCACAAACTTATGAAAGTTTAATGCAACTACTACAGTGTTTTGCCCGTGGAAGGCCAATTAAATTTTCTATCATATAAACATATCAATTGCCCTTTAACTTTCACAGAGAACAAGCTGTCTCTCAGCAGGAAATAATAACTCTGGATGCCCCATCAGGCTCATTTCTCTAAATTATAAAGACTTTCAGAGCTCGTCTGTCCACCGATAGGATCCTCCTCCGCCAGCATCTCCTTAAAGTGAATCCGTGAGCGTTTTTGTGCATGTGGTAATGGAGTGTTTGTATCGATTGGACAGTGAACTGGTTGGATCACAGCAGGACGTTCAGGGAGCAGGGAGTGGAAGAAAGTGAGACCCTGCTGCTCAGGCGCAAATTCTTCTATTCAGACCAGAACGTGGACTCACGGGACCCCGTCCAGCTAAACCTGCTCTATGTACAGGTAACCTCTTTATACATGTTGGCCTATGAATGAGTGAATAAATGAATTAAGTGGAAAAATACACCTAAGACCAAAAAAACCCATCACCTTTAAATATCTATCTCCTCCCAACCTTGACATTAAATTATGCTACATTTACTGGTTCTTAGAGGGGAAGTCCAAATATATTCACTATTATTTCTTGGTTTGCAAATCAAACTGATTATTAGCATAAAACCTTTCACTTCCAAAAAGAAAGAAAAAGCCAAAAATGTTCTCAGTTTTTGCGTTTCTTAATTTGAGTGGAAAATCTGACTCTGAAATCAACAATTGCAGTCCCTAAAGCAAACAATTATGATGCAAAAGAGTTTTTTTTAATATTAGATGCACCATAAATGGAAACCCTCATATCAAAAATCAACATTTACTAGGGATGTACCAATACCACTTTTTTCAAAACCGATCCGATACCGATACTTTAATCTGAGCACTCGCCGATACCGAGTACCGATACCGAAACTTCTACCACACAAAAGAATGCAACGCATTGGAATACAGGTTTTATTTTTTCTTCTCTGCTTTTTACAACAAATAACTGAGTTAGATAAAAGAATAAAATATATTAAAAAATGATCACAAAACTAAAATATAAGGTGAAAAATAACCATTTTCTGTGATTTCACAGTGAAATTATTGCAGTTTTCCACATTTTAACCAAATAAAATGAGCTATTTGGCACCATCTCCAGCTCTCAACCCACACTGTTCCTCTTTAGCTCAATAGCTCTCCCTAGTGTTCAATATAGGAAATTACAACAGAAATGACAAGTCACAGACAGTGAAGCCACTGGTATTGGTTCCTAGTATCGGGTAACTTTAACCGATACCGGTATCGGTATCGGACCGATACTGATACTGGTGCATCCCTAACATTTACCATTGTTTAACTGCAGGGGTGCTCGAGGGCCGGCCCAGGAGCCTCATACTTCTGGCCCTGGAGCCATGCACTGTGTCCCCAAGCTGTCAATATTTCATAAAATCCACCGCGAATCGGCGCCGCACCTCGGTGCAGCTCCAGGAAGTGGAGTTACTGTAAACAGGCGAGCGTATTTTTCTCCAAGCGATCACACACGTCTTTACAATTTCAGAAAATTGTCTCCGTTTTTGAAAACGTATTTCTTTATACTTTTATGATGAAATGATCCATAAACAGAGCACTAGAAGAGACAGGATACATTATAGACTCAGCAGCTATTTGTAGCAAACATTTTACTGGTGTACCGATCCATAGAAACTGGCCTGACTTGTTTTTTCATTTCTTTGTCAGAACAAAAAAGGAACCTTTGGATGCGAATGGCAAACTATGGTTCTAGATGTCAGAAACAGCATCCTGTCAGGTTGTTGAACAAAACAGAACAAGCTAACAGTGGGATTAGCATTCACTGACAGACGAGCTAAATGCTTCACCAGCCAGTCACTATTTGTGTCTCTGTTATTTAGTGCTATACGGATGCTGCAGTTCACCCTTTCATGCATGATCACTCCAGTAGACAGCTTTTCCATAGAGGTTGCCTTGTATACATGAAGGAGCTGATTGTGCACATATAAAACAATAATTAGCTACTAGTGTGTCCAATTCATTTTTCGTTCATTTGAAAACATTTTCAATTTATTTTTTATGCTTTATGTAATTCAAAGCGCTTAAAAAACAGCTGCCATAGTCATGTAAAGCAACCACATTTATAAATCAAAATAATACATTATATTACTGTAGATTTCTGCAGCACCTTCTTGTTTTGTTGTCTCATTTGTCAGCATATTTGAAATAGAAGAGATAACAAGTCCAAGTGTAGCTTTCAGTTCCTCTGATTATCTCAGGGAGCAGGACAACTCTCTACAGTACAACCGACTCTCCTCTCTCAGGAGAGATGGATGACATGAGTGAGACATTGACTTCACGCTCTAATGAGAGGATGTTCAACTTTCAGCCAAAAAGGAGGAAATATTCTTTCAGATACCTGAATTTAGACAGTAAAATCCAAACCTCATGTGCTCATTGACACATGTTGTTGAAAACCATTGTTTTTATGTCCGATTCAGGTCCATTTAACGTTGTATTTGACCACTCTGGACATGG
Organism: Callopanchax toddi; assembly: GCA_006937965.1. Classification (NCBI taxonomy): domain Eukaryota; kingdom Metazoa; phylum Chordata; class Actinopteri; order Cyprinodontiformes; family Nothobranchiidae; genus Callopanchax; species Callopanchax toddi. The sequence continues at coordinate 3,918,458 of SSNR01000001.1, forward strand.
ATCTGTAAAGAAGAGGGACGTCTGGGTTTCCCTCCTGCATCTGTTGCCTCCATAACCCCACCTCAGATCAGCAGACATAAATGGATGGATGGATGGATGATTTGGGTATTTGTGGGTTTTTTTTTTTTTTACAAACATCGTCCTGGACTAATGTCCTGAAAAGGTCAGGCTGCGTCGAAGCGACCGTCCGTGTGCAGTTTATGAGGCAGAGGGAGCTCATAGAAAGCAGAATGGAGTTATTATCCAGGCAGATATGTGTGAGAAGCATTATTTGAAAATAAATGACACAAAGATGGTTGGATGCACTCCCACACAAGATACATAATCTTTAAAAAAAAAAAACACACACACACACAGCACACAGAGCTATACTGCTTATTAAATCTGGAATAAATATATTCATAAAAGACACTGAGCCATCCTCCCTCCCTCCTATTGATGCTCTCCTCCCTTCCATCTCTCCATTCCTGCTTATTTTCCTCATCCCCCCCCCCCCTCCCCCGTCTCTCACACATTCTGACATAGTTGCACACATCCCCACCCTCTTATCCTGGCACACATTACAGCACTGTGCATATCATGCTCTCCTCTCAACACAGACTCATATCTCCCTTCACAACAACAGCTCCACCCCCTGCCCTTACCCGCCCCCCCACACACACGTCTATCGCCCCCCCTCATTCCGTCTCTCTCACACACTCACACACAGTCAGATTGTTACACAGATCACAGAGACTCTTCACATGGCACTGGCTCTAATTTGTCACTCTGTTAAAAGAGGCTAAACCGAACCAGAGGAGAGACGTCGCTCAGCAAAGTGGAACATTCCTCGGGCCTCTCGTTCAGCTTCTCCTCCGTCCATTTTTAATTTCCTCTTTATCGTCTCTCATTCACAACTCCAGCAATCCTTCAGAATACAAGAAAACTGGTGTGTTTTATCCACCCTAACTTAAAAAACAGACTACTTACTTGAGCTCCTGCATGAATATACATGATAAACTCAATATGAGGTGCATATGGATTGACCAGCTGGTCAGCAGGCTGTCGGACTGTGGAATGAGGGTTTGCTAAGATGGGTGTTGTAAGACTTCAGGCTCTGGATTTTAGATTGAAGAGAGCTAAAATAAGAGGTTTTCACCAATTAGGTTTGATTTCTATGTGATTTGATTAATTATTAGGAATGCACCAATGGCTGCATGGTGGCGCAGTTGGTTAGCACTGTTGCCTCGCAGCAAGGAGGTCGTGGGTTCGCGTCCCAGCTCTGCAGCCTCTCTGCGTGGAGTTTGCATGTTCTCCCCATGCATGCGTGGGTTTTCTCCGGGTACTCTGGTTTCCTCCCACAGACCAAAAACATGACTGTCAGGCTAATTGGGCTGGTAAATTGGCCTTAGGTGTGAGTGGGTGTGTGGTTGTTTGTCTCGTTCGTCTGTGTGGCCCTGCGATGGACTGGCGACCCGTCCAGGGTGTCCCCCGCCTCTCGCCCCTTGACCACTGGAGATAGGCACCAGCTCCCCCGCGACCCTCTGTGGAGGAATATGCGGCTACAGAAGATGGATGGATGGATGGAATGCACCGATACTGGTATTGGTATCGGCCGATACCGATACTGGTATCGGTTAAAGTTACCCGATACTAGGAACCGATACCACTGGCTTCACTGTCTGTGACTTGTGATTTCTGTTGTAGTTTCCTATATTGAACACTAGGGGGAGCTATTGAGCTAAAGAGGAACAGTGTGGGTTGAGAGCTGGAGATGGTGCCAAATAGTTCATTTTATTTGGTTAAAATGTGGAAAACTGCAATAATTTCACTGTGAAATCACAGGAAATGGTTATTTTTCACCTTATATTGTAGTTTTGTGATCATTTTTTAATATATTTTATTTTTTTGTCTAACTCAGTCATTTGTTGTAAAAAGCAGAGAAGAAAAAATAAAACCTGTATTCCAATTTGTTGCATTTTTTTTTTGTGTGGTAGAAATATCGGTACTCGGTATCGGCGAGTACTCAGATTTAAGTATCGGTATCGGATCGGTTTTGAAGAAAGTGGTATCGGTACATCCCTATTAATTATTGAACCTTTCTGTGATCTGCATTAACATAAATGTGTTTTTAGTAATGTATTGGTTTCAGGTACTGTGTGGTTGTCTGCAGAGTGTGTTGCAAATGTCCTATTTGACAATGCATTGGGTAGCACTTAAACAGCAGGTTTCCTGTGTTTCATAAAGATTCTTTTATATTGTATACATGTTTCAAAAGCAGAACCGTAGTCCATAAACAATACTTATTCTTACTCTTTATCTAAATGTGTATTTACAATAGGAGTGTGTGCAATAAAGCCTCAAAAGTACATGACATTATTTCTACAAAATCTGTTCCAATATTTATGGCAATATAGCAAAAAATATAAATAACGTTTTATCTGCAACTGCAGATTACAAGTAGCAGCATTTATTTGTGCAAGCAAGACTCATTTTTCTGCTTTTATTTTCCATAATCCATTGTGCAGGGTGACAGTGTGAATCTGTTCCTACAACCCTCTGCACAATATGCTGTCGACTAATAAATTATTTTGCACACCAGGGAACCTAAATGAGTTGTGACATCATTTAATTTATAATGCTACGCAACACGTTTTTAATCACACACGATATTCTAATTTATATTAATATTACCGTGGACGGTATGGTGACACATCCCTGATAGGAAGCATACAGACCTGTATGATAGTGTCAGTGTTACACGTAGGATCTAACCAATCTTCTGAAAATAGATGTCAAATATAATAAAAGTGGAATATTAAAGCATAAATGATAGTTTAGCTGTTTGAAGGGGGTTTTTGTGGACTTTTAGTCTTTTGTTTGTTGTGCATTTGATCAGCCTCTGTTTCAGAACAAAGCAACAAGCTAATGGTTGAGCAAATAGCAGCTAGCTGTAGCACCTCCAGAGCAAGCTAGGTTACTTCCAGCTTGAATTTCATATTTTTGACAGAATTAAAAACACAAAATTGATGATGGTGTAAAGACTCATAAAGTAGCAGCCCTATAAACTGCTGCAAACCGTTTCTGTTAGCCTTGTTTCAAGATAGCCACTTTGGTCTTGGCTCCGTTAGCCATTAGCTCGTCAGTCTGGTCAGAAATAATCATTATTCCTCCAAACAGAGGATGTTCAAAGAGCTTTTTACAATAAGATAAAATGTTAATTATTCATAACCTTTTCACAGAACCTCTCTTTAAAAGCCCTGAACTCTCCCTTTAAGGTACACGATGCTTTCCTCAGGAACAGTCATAATGATGCTTTTGTTACAACAAGTCTGGAGCAGGATTTTAATGTCAGTAAAAAGCTGAAATAGAATCCAACACATAAAAACGCTGACTTGCCAACAGTTTTATGAGCTTTAACCCTTTTAAAAAACATCACCCTAAACTCATACTGAGGCATTCAATTATTATCGTTCATATAATGACTAGCAGGACATTTTTTGACAGGGGGTCCAACATTTTACAATCATTTTAAACTGGTGATTCTGAGCTTCTATCATTTCAAACCCAACCAGCCTCCCACCTGCACAAACAGCCACGTTTACCAGACTAGTCTCTTTTACTGCTCGCCCACTCTGCTTGTTTTTTGGATCCAAAGAGCAGGACAAAGCCCCAGACCTTAAGAATCCCCAGGTGATGCTACAGTTTGCCCTTTGGTTTATTTTCCTGCTTTGTAATTTTATTTTGAAGAAGAAGATTCAGCAATTTCCAGAGCAGTCACCATGACGTTTTTTTTCAAGACATTTTATTTGTATAAATCAATCTTCTGTTACGATTTGTTTCAATGACTTTTGTTGCATTTTTTTAAAATAAAAATTGCAACCATCTTTTTAAAAACTGAATACATTTTTTGCTTCCTTTCTATGGAGATAATTTAATACGTGTGCTCTTTTTGACCTCAGTGATGGAGCCTCAGGCTGGCCGTGCATGTGTGTGTGCGCGTGCATGCGTGTGTCACACTCATCCTGATGCCTCGTGCTTCACTTCCACTCATGCAGTTCTAATAAAACGTTTCGGAACCAGCGCTTGCTTCTTTTATTATGTCTGCTGTGAGAAACTCGGTCTGTCCTCACTGTCTGCTCTCATAACGACAATGAATAAATTAAATTTAAACACTCAGCTGCAGAATAAAACTTGTTAAAGCAATGCAGAGTGTAATAATAAGATAGGCGTCAGCTGTTTCTCTGGCTTTCCTAAACCTGTGTGGCTGTCACCTGTCTGGGGATATGCATAGAGCTGTTCAGTGTGACTATCCTGACACTTCTCACCAGATAATGATAGCACCTGTCTAACAACACCACCTGCTGTGCAGCTTCTCTCATGATTCAAATACCAATCGGTCCTATTCTAATTGTTATCAAATAAAGCACAGACTAAAAGGTTTTAACTCATTTGCATATTGATTAGTTATAGGTCAAGTCCTCCTCAGATACAGGTAATGTCAAAGTTTAAGTAAGAGCAGCGTGTAAAGCATGGGTGTCCAAAGTGTGGCCATTTGAAGCCCAGAAATTCATGAGTGATAGAATGTTGGCCTCCAGTACAGGCGGCTGATGCAGATCTAAAAAGTTTTATGTTCAGAGTTTTACTGCGAGGCCAAACAAAAACAACGCATTTTTAAAAAGAAAAGGTTCAGAGCAATGCAATCGTGTTTGGCTTCCACTGAGCATGTTGCTGCTGATCTGATTTCATGGTAAACGGGACCATGAACTGTGCAGCAAGAGTTACCGAAGACAGGGCGACAAAAGTCCCGTTCTTGTTGCTGATAATGGATTACACCGTTTTTTCACGATCAAGGAGCTGAACAACAATTAAACAGTCGAATCCACGGAGTTTGATCATTTCCTTTATTAAGGCGATACCTTTTTTATTTCTGATATAAGACTAACTGGTCCAAATATGTTCTGCTTTACAAAAAATATTGTATATTTAATGTATTGTGGAGCAAATAACATGTTTTAAATCGACTTTTTTAGCATAAATAAATGTAAAAATTGTGTTCTGTGAGTTCTTTCAACTTGGTGATTTTGATCGGCATCCCAAAAAATTTTGCAGCTGCAAAAGTCGGGCTTGGAGTATGTGTTGGGGATGATTCGTAGTCATGGTGACACCAAAGCTGTTATACTAGAGTTATACTAAGTGTTTTCTGAGGTCAGGGGTAGCCGTAATGAATTGGGTTGACTAATCAGTTGTACAGAAAATAAAAAATTTCTGAAAATGTCATAACCTGGTATAAACCCTCCTTTTCATTTTGGGTTTGATCATTTTTCAATAATCAACACAAACATTAGGAACTCCTCTACTCATCTGTGGAGGATGGATACAGGGTTTCAGTCTGATGCTGTGTAATGATTCACATTTACTACTAGCATCTCCATTGCTCATTTTTTTCAATATGCATTTGTGCCAAAACCAAGAAACTGCAAGATAGTAAAATACTGCGTGCATAAAATGCGTTTAAAATAGCATATATTTACAGTAAAGTATCTTTGCTTTTCTTTACACCCTCTATATACTCTTTAATCCCTTGCAGTATGCAGAATATTTTCAAAGTGCTTGGGGTGCATTAGTAAATTACACTCTGACCTGTTGGCAGCAGTTCTTGCTCTAAATTTAGAACTTGTCTTGTTATCCTCTGCATCTTCTTTTGTCCAACACCACGCAGTAAGCGGCGTCTATCGGCGTGAATGGCATGCGTGAGGACTAATTTTAGCGTGTTCACTAAGAGCTCATGTGCTCCACAGTGAATTGTACTTGGCGAAGGACGTGATTGTGGAGAGGACGTTGTTGTGCTCATTACAGCCGTAAGCTGCTGCTTAGGTTTTTATTGATGTAATGGGACGTAAGATTGAGCCAAGTCCACGCTGTGCGTTGATATGCCAATGCTAAAAGCATGGATGGAGCCTCTCTCTCTCCCTCTCTCCCTCTCTCTCCCTGACAGCATGGCCTCTCAGCTCTTGAAGCCATTAAATTTGCAGCAGTGAACTAGAAAGAGAGAGTGAGGCAGGGCTGACTGCCTCCTGGAGAAAACCGCACGCAGGGAGAAGCATTTGAAACATGTCAACAAATCCCCCTCCCCATCAATAGAAATGGTGAAGATAATGTTAGGAGTCTGGATGTAAATGCAATGAAACATAATGTGAGTGACGTCTGGGCAGCTGAACAGGCAGCCAGGAGTCATTAGATGAGATAAGGCAGGAGACTGATGCGTTTTGTGCTCTTCTTTTTCATTGCATGTGATAAGAAAACTCTTCTTTTTTTACTGTCATAAATGGATCTCATCTAGCTCCCAAGTGTGGACAAGTCTGATTAGATGAGTGAGCCCCAGTCATTCAGTTCATTTACACCCTTTTTTTTTTTAGCTTTGATGCATCCAACGCACACAGCGAAGTGCTCGTTACAAAGCTCTGTTGGGTGGTTTTTTGGGATTATTCCCACGTCTTTGTAGTTTTGTCCTTTTCCAAGACGTGTGCCGCTCTTAATCCGTCCTGCTCCCTGTCCTCGTGTCTCCTCCAGGCGAGGGATGATATATTGAATGGCTCCCACCCCGTCTCCTTTGATAAAGCCTGCGAGTTTGCAGGGATTCAGGCTCAGATCCAGTTCGGACCCCACGTGGAGCACAAACACAAGCCTGGATTTTTGGAGTAAGTTTTTCCTCTTTTTAACGGATTAGTTTCCCCTCACAGTTCAGAATCCCATTGTCGGTGGTTTTTGTACTGTAGCTCTCAGGGATTTCCTCCTATGGACAGGTCAGGGTTGGTATCAACTGTTACAACTGTGTTTTGATACTTAGGACACTTGAATGACCTCAAATCCAGAGGTGTAAGCGGGTAACCATGTAAGAATCCCATTTATCTTTGCAGCCTGAAGGAGTTCCTACCTAAAGAGTACGTCAAGCAGAGAGGGTCGGAGAAGAAAATATTCCAGGTATGCACTGCTCACTTCTTGTACTTTAAACCACTCTTTGTTTATTGTGATGCCAATTCAAAACGGACTCTTATAACATTTCAGAATCTTGTGTAATTTTGACTAAATCAGAGCTGTGACTGTCGTCCCTGCAGGAGCATAAGAACTGTGGAGAAATGACAGAAATCGAGGCCAAAGTGAAGTACGTGAAGCTCGCCAGGTCTCTGCCGACGTACGGCGTGTCCTTTTTCCTCGTTAAGGTGAGAACTCAAACTACAGGTAAAAAAAAATATTACTCCATTAAAGTAAATCACATTTATTTGCACATTTATTGCATTTATTATCAGCATGACATAAAATCTATCATTTCTACCCTAAAGATGAACTACTTGTGTCCTGCTGTGGCATATATACACTCACTGGCCACTTTATTAGGTGCACCTTTCTAGTAGGGTGTCAAACGCTCTTTTTTTAACCTTCCGAATGACCTCGGGTCTTCATGTCATAGATTCAACAGAAACATTCCTTGGAGATTAAAGTGTAGCTCATCTGCTTCAAGGTTAAGTGTGTTGTGTCCGGGGGATGGTGTGCTGCAGACCTTGGTTGTAGCGAGTGATTATTTTGAGCTACTGTTGCCTTTCTATCATCTATAAAGTCTGTCTATTTGGCAGTTTTGTCCATAAAGCTGGATATTTCTTCTTTTTGAAACATTCTCTGTAAACCCAGATGGTTTCTTCTCCTCTCTGGTGCACAGTTCAAACTTCAGCAGGTCGTCTCCACCACGTCTAGAGGCCTAAATGCATTGAGTTGCTGCCATGTGATTGACTAATCAACTATTTGTGTTAACAAGCAACTAAGTAGGTGTACCTAATAAAGTGGCCGTGAGTGTGATTAGTATTTATATCAAATTTGTGCCACTTTCCTCGATTTAAACTGTTATCAAAAAGAAAAAATGATGGACCCCACCGATAAACTATTCACCCTACTTCCCTCAGGCAGAAGATTGAGCAGCCTCAAGCCCAGACAACAAGGCTAAGAAACAGCATCATCCCTGACCCTTTTTGTTCACTACATCGTTTTAGTATTTTGTACTTTTATTTATTTATTCCCCAGTATTTTGCACTTTTATACGCCATCACTGCTCAGCCCTCCTGTTCTCATAAACAGATATATGATGTTATTGCTGCAGTGATTGGCAGCCTTGACTCAAAGGATGCTCTAATACCCAGTGTGACGGACTGTGCTGTCAAACAGGTATGAAAGCTTGTCTGAAGCACCAAAAAGCTCCATTATCCTAACAAATCAAAAGCCTCTGAGTGGGAACTCGTGACATTAGCGGTTCTGTTCAGTTCTGGTTTTGAACGGAAAGTGAATGAGATGAAGATGCAGGAGCGAGTGTTCTAAAAGCTCCCTGACAGCTCTCCATTTGGCTATGAACTTGCAGAAAAGAAGAGGGAAAAAATGGAGGAAGAGTGAAGCTTTCTGCCGGGGTCTTAATGGATGATAAATGGAATGTTTGGCCCCGTAGTTAAAGCACACCGCCGGGTTCAAATTATCTTTGTGTGCAGTTATGAAAAGTTGTGAGTGCAAGCACAGTCTGTGTTCAAAGAGGAGATGAAGTGATGGAGATTTCAAGACTCTGCTAAATAATTCACTCCCGCTGCACTCTGCTTCCAATGTCTGCAAAGGCAAAATCGACTACCTGGCATTGTTGAAGCATTTTTATTTTGTAACCTTCAATTTCTCTTCTGTCGGTCTTTAGTTGATATGATTATTTTTTTCAGATGCAAAACTACGTGAAGAAAATTGTGCATTGATGATGTGGAGCGAATGTAGGTTTTGCTGCAGCCATGCATGCAGGTGCAATGCCTCAATGACATTTTCCTTCTCGGGCGTGTTTTATCCAGAAATAATCAAGGGTGAACAATATGAAATGATACAATCAATCTCCTTCCCTCTTCACGTTAGAGAGCAACTCTTCCTGCTTGAATGCAGCCGTGAAGGCTGTGACGTTTAAATATTGTAACCTAAAAACAATAGATGTTTGCACAAAGATGTCACACAGTTATAATGTTATCTGTCCTTGAATGTAAGAGGGCTTAGAACAAAACCGTTCTCCTGGCTTATGCAGCATTGTCAATTTTGACCCTGTGATAAAGAAAAACAAAAGCTTCAAGACGTGAAATTGTTCTAATTTGACCTCGCCGTCTCCACTCGCTGCAAATTTTTGCTCTGTCCTCTCCACCCCTGGAGGGGAGCCAAGACTGGGCTTGTTTTCTGAAGTGAGCTGTAATAGAGTTCCAGTGGGCAGCTGAGCTGGTCAGGCAGAAAGCTGGTGGAAGGCACCACGCTGCTGTGCTGACAGTGACTCACGCCTGTGGAGACCCCGTTCAATAAAACAGCAGTTAAACAGGCCCAGGCTCTCCGGGTCACTTCGTAGCTGCCCTTCTCTCCTCAGCCGTTCGGGGCCTGCAAGCCACAGATGTAACGTAACATGTATTCCAGCAGCTGACCTCATATTTATCATCTACACATTTATTTGTCTGATGATTTGCTTTTCTAACAGGAAAAGATGAAGGGTAAAAATAAGCTGGTCCCAAGGCTGCTGGGGATAACCAAAGAGTCGGTGATGCGAGTGGACGAGAAGACGAAGGATGTGGTGCAGGAGTGGCCTCTGACGACAGTCAAGAGATGGGCTGCCTCCCCCAAGAGCTTCACCTTGGTATGACGTGACTGAGACCCTGTTAAATCCTCAGCACGTTTTATATCACCTCTAATATTATGCATGTATTCATATGCACAACGTGACTCCAATTTTATTTCACAATGCACACTGTCCCTTCAAAATGTTGAGCCTTCACATTGGAATATTGAACACTTTCAGCTTGCTAGCCGGCTACTTTATCCGAGTTAACAATGGACTCCGGGGGGAGAATGTGCAGAATATAGATGTATTATTTATCCCAGAGCTTTTGCCCCCCTTTTCCTTCTCGAGCATTTGGCTGTTTTTCCTGCACTACTAGAAGGGGGTTACTCCATTTAAAGATTAATAGATCATGCAAATTTTGAAAATATCTCCTAAGGTGTGTTTGCCAACATTGATTTAAACCAAAAAAAAAAGAATCCTCAGTCTCGTGTTTCTGCAGAATACTTTGAAGTAAGCAGTTCTCAGATTCACAACATCTCAGTCAGCTCTTAAGAGAAATGGAACGCTCCAAAAGAAGCCGATCTTTTCCTTAAGAGCTGAAATGATGAAAGAACTGCCAAATTTATTCTGTCCCTCACCCCTCAGCGATGCATTTTTTTTTTCCTGTGCACATTTTTCTCACTCCTTCTAGTAGTTACAGAATACGCTTGCATCCTGGCAGATGGCAATACAATGCAGCTAAGAAAAACAACTGTCTGCATTGCATTTTAAAGGATTTTGGAGAGTACCAGGAAAGTTACTACTCTGTCCAAACTACCGAGGGAGAACAGATATCCCAACTTATTGCTGGATATATTGACATCATTCTTAAAAAGGCAAGTGCAAAATTAAAAATAACAAAAACAGATCGTGTTTTCTGCAGAAATGACCAGCGATTGTTCTCTTTGTCGTCTCACCTGCCCACAGAAGCAGAGTAAGGATCGCTTTGGCCTCGAAGGAGATGAAGAGTCCACCATGCTGGAGGAATCCGTTTCCCCTAAGAAGTGAGTTGTGTTTAAACAGTCTGCTTTAAGAAAAGCAAAAGAAGTGCTGACCACTCTAGTTTATGAACACAGTCTGGTGGCGAGCCTTACTGTTTAATTACCCATGTAATCACATTTGTGCCAGTCCGGTGTAGTTCTTACCCAGGAGAGATTTAAATGTTACGATATGAAAAATGCCATTTGTGAAAGTGCTTTCTTCTATGAATTCTGTACAAATTGCCTGAGGTCGAAGCAACCTAAATATCATCCTGCACCGTTAGAGGAAGTTAAGATTAAATTAGATGTTTATTATTCAGTGTTTGGACTTTATTTTATATTTAATTAATAGGAAAATTTAGTATCTAATGGACTCCGAGGTCAAACTAACGTAGGAGACGCCATCGCTTGGACAAACCGATCTCTGCTGTTATCAATTCTAGCTTATTTTAAAAGTAAAGCTAAATCTCTACATCGGCGATCAGGAGAAAGGCTATAATAGTTTAGCATTTTTCATTAGTTTTTATTTTATTTTAGTTTTTGTTTCAAATGTTTAATTCTATCCATCCATCCATCCATCCATCTTCTGTAGCCGCTTATTCCTCCACAGAGGGTCGCGGGGCAGCTGGTGCCTATCTCCAGCGGTCAAGGGGCGAGAGGCGGGGGACACCCCGGACGGGCCGCCAGTCCAACGCAGGGCCACACAGAGACGAACGAGACAAACAACCACACACCCACTCACACCCAAGGACAATTTACCAGCCCAATTAGCCTGACAGTCATGTTTTTGGTCTGTGGGAGGAAACCGGAGTACCCGGAGGAAACCCACGCACGCACGGGGAGAACATGCAAACTCCACGCAGAGAGGCCGCAGAGCCGGGACGCGAACCCACGACCTCCTTGCTGCGAGGCAACAGTGCTAACCAGCTGCGCCACCATGCAGCCATGTTTAATTCTAGTTAGTTTTAATTAGTTTTTACCGTTTGTTTGTTAGTTTTAGTTAGTTTTTATTTTTTTGAAAATGCTTAGTGTCAGTTTAGTTTTTATTAGTTTCAGTATTAGTTTTAGTCTTTTGTACTATGACTTACATATCAGGGACAAGACGGAAACACAGTGAAATGAATTGTTGTGTTCAACAAAATCACAGAAAATCTTAAATGTATTATTTTTAACAGGTGAGCTACCATACACTCCAGTTAAGGATCAAAGGAATTTGGCAAAGTAACAAAAATGAATCCAGTGGTGTAGATTTGCTCTTGACATTGAGGACCAGGATGAGACGTGCACCAGGTTTTTGGGGTGTTTGAGCGCACGCTGAGACAGGAAATATTTAAAGTGCAGATTTGTCTCTGTGCACATAAACCTGGTCCGATCCTGTCAGTTTGACCCAGAACCAGACCAGCCCCAGGTCCCCTTGGTCCTGGTTCTGGGTCCCGGTAGCTGGTTCCAGGAGCATTTTAGAGGGGTTTTGACCAGGATAGAGACCCAGAACCAGACGTCCTCCATGGTAACAGCCTCAGGTCCCCATTAGGTTTAAATCCTCAAGTTTAGTGTTTTCTATTACTGAGGGAAAAGTCAGACATATTCTGCTGGTGTCTGCCCTGCTGGGCTCTGATTGGATAAAATGCCTTTAAAAGTCGTGGCTGAGACTTAATAAAACAGCCTCCTGATGATAAAATATGTAAAAGACGCCACCACACATCATTTATACCACAGTGCATTTAAAACATGATCGCACATAATTTATGTCACTGTGCGTTGTGATTCACAGCGCGTTTACGCATTAAAAAAAAAATGGCGTATCTGTTTTTTTACGGGTGTATTTTTCTTACTCCGACCTGCTGGACTCAGGTCCGTCTGAGCGTTCCACGCACAGCAGCAGCACCTGGTCTGACTAAGCTGAACGTTTTATTACTGGAGATGCAGCGTTATGTCTGCACCCTTTAATAGAATTATACTTATTGGTGGGGACATTTCAGTGATTTATGGAGACACGATCACCTCCGTCCATGCCAAATCTACACCAATGAATGAATTACTGTAATTGTACCTGAGCCACTCATATTATAATCGCTACTTTACCTGGTTTACCTTGTGATCCGGAGGCGGAGGGAGGAACTCCTTTACCTTCTCGATGTAAGCTAGGTTAGCCGTGTTGTGAGAGCTTCTCTAGTTCACTTTCAGGTCTGCAGGTTTTCTCCTCAAGAAATGTTCCACATATTTGATCTCGTTCTACTACAAGACACTGCTTTTATCTTAAACAGTTATATTCAAAGTAATCCTAAATTGGGCTCTGCTATGATGCTCGCTGTTGACAGATGAGATGATGCCATCTGCTGTGGCATGCGCGGTCGCGCGCCGCAAAAAAATAAATAAAAGTACAAATAAAACCTATCGGAAAGACATAAAAAACTAAGCTGATTTTCTCTATTAATTCAGTTAGTTTTAGTTAGTTTTGTTAACGCTCATTACAGTTTCAGCCATTTTTTTTAGTTTTTATTTTTATTTCAGTTAACGAAAATGTTTTTTAAATTCTAGTTTTCGTTATTTCGTTAGTTTTAGTTAACTGTAATAACCCTGGGAGAAAGTGATTTTATTACTTTACGAGAGGATTACTGTGACTCCTTGTGTGTTGGCTTAGATCAATCATCACTCCATCGCCTGCAGACTGCTCAGGATGCAGCAGCTCGTCTTTTAACAGGAAGCAAAAGACGTGATCACCAGTTTAGCTTCCCTCCACTGGCTCCCTGTCTGTTTTCTAATTGATTTTAAGGTTTTAAATGGTTTGGCATTATCATGTTTATGCAACCTCTCTCAACCTCTACACTCCCACTAGAGCACTCCGGTCAACCAACCGGTTCTTCTTATGCTGGGCTTACACCTAACGATTTTCACGGTCGCAGACTAAAGACTGCCAGTCTTTAGGAATCTTACTGGAGTCTCTGCGCGCTCCCGTCGTCGCGGTCGTTAGATGTGAGTGGATAATCTGCAGTCGGCGACCCGATTTATGCCAGTCTTTCTCCAGTCTTTCATATCCAACCTGCTAGATATTTTTTGTAGTCGGAGCGTAGTCGGAGTGACGTACAACAAGCAAAAACCAATAGGATTCGTTCTCACTGCAGAACCAGGAAGCCCTGTCAGTCATAACCCAACAAAACAAGACCTTCTGTCCCCGTTTATCCAAGAGGATCTGGCTGCGGACCTCAAAGATGGCGTCTAGAATGGAGTCACAACCACGGCAGGAAATGACGTCACAACCACGAGAGGAAATGACGTCACAACCACGACAAAAGCTAAAAGGCACTGGCAGTGTGCCGCTTAAATGGTGTAACCTAACGTGTGAGCTAGAGGGGCTCCAACTCGGTACCGGTGAGCTAGAGGCGAAGTGTCTCGTTTACTGAAGAGCTCCACACACCGCGTGAACATTCCCCGTGAATCGCGCATGCGCACTCCCATTTTGGACGCCATTTTGATGTCCGCAGCCAGATCCTACTCCGTTTATACAGCCAAGATCGCGCCCATATTCTCTGACGCTTTCTCGTCTTTTTCTTTTCACTACAAATGACTGCAGTGGCAAAAGCTAAAGTAGCTAAAAGCTGCTTCTCCTCCATTTTTAACTTCTGCAGAGTGTAATAACTTGGGAACTGGACTTACCTGTTATTATATCCATAACAGCAAATAACTGAGAACCAGCGTTCATCTTGGGAAACTTTATTGACAACACAAAACCCGGACATTCTCCGTCACAACAGGAAAAACTCGGATAATAAAATCACCACTAGATGGCGCTGTGTAACCAAAAATAAAATAGAATTGCCCAGCAGAACAGTTATACTCTCTTTATATCAACATAATATAGTATCACTATATCACACAGAGCATGATGGGAGGAATTTTGCGGGAATGAAATCCTAACATAATCTAGTTGCAGTCTTGTAATTAGTGTTCCTACAAGATTCAGTCTTTATAAAATCTTTAGTCTGAGACTAGTCGACTGTTAACCCGAGTCTTTAGATGTGAGCTGATAATCTTTTAGAGTCTTTTCAAAATCTTGTCAAAGTCTTTAGGTGTAAGCCCAGCATTAGATGTTCCCAAAGCAAAACTAACAAAATGTGATATTCTTGCTTCAAAGGTTCGGTTAAATTTAACTTCTGGCAGCATAAATCTCTGTCAGATGAGTTTGTGTCCGAGGCAATAAACATTTTTTATCATTTTCAACAATTTATCCAAGTGTCGCCCTCATTTAAATGTGATGAATGCTCACGGCGCTTCTCCAAAGCCTACACCTGTGCATCCTGCTCACATCTCTACTGGTGAACCATCGCTCTTCTCCCATCTGGAGGCATGCAGACAATAAAAATTGAGACATCCTTCAAGACGCTTCCTAAGATTGATTTTGGGTTCACAGACACGAGGATGAGGAAGAGGGGAGACAAGGAGGCATGAGAAAAGTTTACTGGAGTGTGAAAGCAGCGCTGCCCTTGAAATGCATCATACGGCAGGATTGATTCTGTGGTATCGAACAGAAGCGGAGTGCGAATGAGAAGCAGACTTTGAAATATGTGATAACTGGGAATCCTCACGCCTCTTGTTGAAAGAGGGGCACGATATTTCCCTCTGCTCACGGGCCAGTCAACTCGTGTTGCTGGTCTCATTTTAAAAACATAATTGCTGCTTCTCAAAACAAGCCGTAATTAACCAATAGAGTCAGAAGCATCTGTTGGGCATAACAGACACGTTTGTGTGTGTGTGCAGTGTTTCCTCTGACAGGGTCCTCTCACTGTGAGGATGATTGTTGGTGCTTGAAATTTGTTACATACTAATTATCATTTTGTCATTTTTTTTGCAAGAAAAAGGAATTAAAACAATGATTTTATCTGGCAGCGTTATCATATTTTAAACAATTGATTACAAACTAAAAGACAGCAGCTAAAAGGTGTTTGACAGATGGTGTGCAGAATCTAGTCAAAGCATACGATTGTGATATTAAAGGTGCTATAGGTAATCTGCAAAGCAAGCTAGCTTAAAACATTTTTTTCATGCCTCTTAACGTTCTAACATAGTATAGCTATAAATATATTTTGGCGATTTTAAAAAACAAAGGAAATTAATAAGGTGGTTCTCTCGCAGTTCTCTTAAAAACTTCAGCCAATCAGACGTTTCGGACCAAAAGCAGCTATTGGAAAATCCAGGTGTCTGTCTCGCCGAAGCGCCGCACCTCCGCTTGGGATGCTCCATTCATGCGTGCTGGAGCATTTTGTAGTAGAACATCCCGGAAGTGAGACAAGGAGATAAACTAGTGTGACCATATTTAGATTTTCCAAAAAGAGGACACTTGGCCCAGTTGTGAAACATTTTGATACTGTTTAAAGCAGCACTGAGTGACTTTTAACCAGTAGGGGGCAGTAGGAGGCTACGATTAAAAGTTTCACTTTTACCGTCGTAAGTCATCTCACGCCTGAACTTTTTTCCAGCCCAGTCTGCGACAGCTTTCAGCTAATAATCTGTCAGACAAGTTGTTGCTTTTACATTTCTTTTGAATGTAT
Organism: Callopanchax toddi; assembly: GCA_006937965.1. NCBI lineage: Eukaryota > Metazoa > Chordata > Actinopteri > Cyprinodontiformes > Nothobranchiidae > Callopanchax > Callopanchax toddi. The sequence continues at coordinate 3,934,612 of SSNR01000001.1, forward strand.
AAATATATAAGTTCATAAACAGTCTATCTTTCTCTCTCTGCCTCTCTCTGCCGGTTCTGCCGTAAAGCAGAAAGTGACATCATCTTTGAAGGTAGGGCCGAGGCTCAAAACTGTCTAGTGCTGTATCTGGCCAGTAGAGGGGTGCAGAGTGCTGTCAAACATGAAACTGGTCAAGTTTCTAACTAAATAATCATTGAGATCAATTTTAATGCTCTAACTTAAAGTGTTAAAAACTGCTCAGTATTGCTTTAATTAAAAAAGACTCAAACCTATTTAAAATATGTAGTCTTTGCTGGTTTTTGAAGGCTTTCAAAATAGCCTATAGCAAGTGCAAAAATCAAATTTACCAACCCTGCAGAAATGAGATTCAAACCTATGATCTTTGGGTTGCAATACTAACATCTTAGACACCGAACTATTGCCTCCTGACAACAAACAGAAAAATCATTTGAAGTAGCGTCCAAAGTTATATTTCAAATAAAACTGCTGTTTGTTCTGTTTGTGAGAGGGATATTTGCATCAGTTCATTTAAGTATACATGCCTATTTCCAGTGAAAAATGATAAAACTCGGACATTTTTATTAATCTGTGAAACCCCCCGGGACAGAACGTGAAAAGAGGACGTTTGGTCACCCTAAGATAAACAGACAACTGTTAGCGCTTCAATTTTAGAAGAAAAAAAACAGAGTCCCAAAAAGAAGAACACCTTTTTAGCTAGCAGAAACAAAAAAACATTTGGTCGTAGAAAGAGGAAAAACCAGGGTGAACATTAGCATAGTGTTTCAACAGCTGGTGTTTTGCACTATCTTGTCTATGCGGCAAAGTGTGGTCCCATATCCGGGGGGGGGGGGGATTATAATGGGAAAGGTGACAGTTTTGGTAAGATAGCTAGCTATAGCTTGTTTGAAGATTACAGAATGCAGCTTTAAAATGGACGTTTCTGGATATAAATCTATATTTTGTTTTTACACCTTGTAATTTGCTGCTGGTGATATTTACACTTATAAAGAACCAAAGAACCTTATGTACAATAACCATGTAATGGTTAAAAATTGACAACAGTGTAAAAGTTTTGAATCATTTTGCATGAACTGTTGCAACATTTTGGAGATTAGAGCTGTTTCAAAATGGCAGCAGTTCAGTTGTTCCAGTATCTCACAGGGCTGCAATCGCTGGCAAGAAAGTGCAAGTGGTTAAAGTGAGAGAGTTTTCAAAATGCCTCAGAACGTTCGCGAGGGTACTCAATTTTATCAAGCGCCCTGCGGTTCTGTTTTTGGAGTTTTGCACGTTTGGCAAATTTTTCCCAAACCTGTTGCAGAGTTGTTGCGTGAGAACATGCAAGACAGCTTTTGGAGAGGTTTTCAACCAAATTGTAAATAAATAAAGGTGCATTTTTACAAATTGGCACATCATTTGTAAAACTTGGGATACTGGCTAACAAAAAGACTAGCTCTGACTACTAGCCGTTAGCTTTTCAGTCCATCAGAAGCCATTCAGGAAAGTATCAACAATAAGTAAGATAGTCATTATTTACAACCCTTACACAAAAACACACCTCAAAATGACAGAAAACATAGTTACTGGTAAAATAAGATTATAATTAGTACATTTTATATCTAATGCTGAATATTTGCAGGAAGTATGATGTAAATGCATGATGAATCTACAACATATCACTAACTTTTTATATTCTGTCTTCTATTTAAGATCCACAATCTTGCAGCAGCAGTTTAACAGAGTCGGCCGTGTGGAGCACGGCTCAGTGGCCCTTCCTGGCATCATACGGTCCGGCTCGATCGGCGGTCCTGACACCTTCAATATGGGCTCTATGCCCTCTGCCCAGCAGCAAATCACCAGCGGGCAGATGCACAGAGGACACATGGCTCCGCTGGTTAGTGGGTTGCTTTTAATCTGAAATGTGAATCAATGGAAAAACAAAAGCGTTTGCTTTTTGTGAATTTCATTCCTTAAGTTTAACTTATTCACCTGCAGTCATAAAATAAACTGCAGTTTTTTTTTTCAGAATGGCGACTCGTCTATCTGAGGTGGTTTGCGGATTTTTTGACAATTTTATATTCGGACCGCCTTTGTTTATTCCTCTGTGTGTGTGTGTGTGTGTGTGTGTGTGTGTGTGTGTGTGTGTGTGTGTGTGTGTGTGTGCGTGTGTGCGTGTGTGTCACTGCTTCTTGCTGCTGTCAGAGTTTAGCCCAGCAGGCCTTAATGGGAACCATCAACAGCAGTATGAAGGCGGTGCAGCAGGCCCAGGCCGACCTGGGACACGTAGATCATCTGCCTCCACTGGGCCACGACTTGGTGAGTTTCAACATATTTCCTACAGAAATCTGGATGGAGGATTTACAAAAGGATTATCCCATCACTCACACATAATCCTGGCTGATTGTTCACTTCAGATTGTTTGTTTTCTGATATTACAGCTGCTAGATTTTTAAAGTAAAAAAACCCTGAAATATAAGCTTTCTAATAGCATTAAACACCATATTTTCTCATATAATTAGGTGGTTGAACTGACTCTGAATGTGAATAGGCTTTATTAGACGCTTGAGTGTTTTTCTAAAGCCATAGGTTTGTTAATTCGCTCAGTCCTTTGATCCCATGTCTGTAAGAGCTGAAAGTCTCCCACTGTGATGAATACCAAAACCTCTTGTTTTCCTGCCTCCGAAAGGCATCCAGGGTTTGGGTTCAGAACAAAGTGGATGAATCCAAACATGAAATCCACTCACAAGTTGATGCCATCACTGCTGGAACAGCTTCTGTGGTCAATCTCACAGCAGGTGAGTTCCCGGGGAAAGGCCGAGCAGCTCGAAGATGACACACACCATTAATTTCAGTTTGATTTCAGCAGCTGAATGCAGGTTTGTGAAGTTTATTCTGAGTGTGACCTTAACAAAAAATGTACAAACATTTTTTATATGTGCATTATTGATTTGGGGTTTCCGTAACCTGCACGTTCTCATTCATAAATCTTCAAACTTTTGTTCTGCAGCTCAGCTATCTGTATTGTCTGATGCAATGCCGGTTTTAAGCTTTAATCTAACCTTGCCATCTGCTAGGTGCTCACTCATGCTCTCCATACTATCTAGTTCAAAGTTTTTTGTTATTTGTCCACCTGCTCCATCAATGTGCTCAGCACCGCGGAGCCCTTTCAAATAGGCTCTAATGGTGACACTGACGCGCGTGTTAAAGCGAATGACACGCAGGCTTGCCCCGTGGTGTTGCTAAATCGATGCTGCAGCAGCATTGCAAATTAAGATGCACAGCAGAGATGCACTTTGATGTAGTTTGCTATGACGGCTGCCTCTCCCTTTGCAGGTGAGCCGACAGAGACGGACTACACGGCGGTGGGCTGCGCCATCACCACCATCTCCTCCAACCTCACGGAGATGTCTAAGGGAGTCAAGCTCCTGGCGGCATTAATGGACAATGATGTGGGAAGTGGACACAAACTGATGGGTGCTGCCAGGATGCTGGCAGGAGCTGTGTCAGAGCTGCTCAGATCTGTTGAGCCTTCAGCTGCTGAGGTGAGGCACCGCGTGGTGATTTATCCTCAACTGTAATCCTCTAAAGAAAAATACATAAAGTTGTTTGAAGTAGCCTTTGCTGCGATGGTCTCTGAAGCTGTTTTAGATTATTTTAAAGGGTCAGCGAGAGAACAGGCCTGGCCCCGTGTAACGAATGTGCTGATATCATCCTCGTGCAGCCCAGACAGACGGTGCTGACTGCAGCAGGAAGCATCGGACAAGCCAGCGGGGACCTGCTCCGTCACATGGGGGAGGGCGAGACTGATGAGAAGTTCCAGGTTAGACGCAACCCACGCACTGTTTCTATGACAGCGTCTGCAAAACAGGAAGCTCCACACACACCGAACTCTCGGGCCTCCCTTAAAAATGTCGATGCACACTTATATGATTACCTCAGGCTGTATTATTAGCCTGCTGCTTTTGGTGGATTTGCAACAAAAAGATCTCAGATATTTAATAATGTATCAGTTGCTCTCACTGCCTGCTTTAATTATTTTCTGACATTGGAATTTTTGTCCTTTCACCTCAGTTAGTTTTTTAAAATCTCACGTTTTTCTCTCTTTTTGGTGTTAATTATTTGAAATCAGAGCTCACGAATCACCACCCATATTCTCTGTATCGTTCACACTCAGCCAGGAATGTTTCCACTACATTAAGACGTCTCCAGTTTACAGTCCATTTGCGGTGTTTATTCTCCGTGTTGGTTATAGTCCCTTTCCTCCGCGTGCGCTACATGTGCAGCAATCACGCTAAACCAAATGAAGAAAACGGGACTGCAAACATTTACTTTCCTCGTTGCTTTAGTCACATGTGCACAGCTGTGTTCTGTTTCAGTGAAGGACATTGATTAATATGTCGCAGGACACCCTGATGAATCTGGCCAAAGCGGTGGCCAATGCAGCTGCTATGTTGGTCCTGAAGGCCAAGAATGTGGCCCAGGTGGCCGAGGACACCGTGCTGCAGAACCGAGTGATCGCAGCTGCCACTCAGTGCGCTCTGTCCACCTCTCAGCTGGTCGCCTGCACTAAGGTACCGATCTCGTGCACATAGACAGAAAATGATCCAAACTGAATGTGTATTGTAGGTGAAGGTTGTCTGTGTGAGTGTGCATGCATCTATGTTTGGTAGTAAAATATCTCATGAACCACTTAACAGATTTTATTGAAACTTTCAGAAGTTAATACCTTGATGTTCATCTGTAACTGATAAACTAATGAAGTCAACCCAGTTTACTAGCTAGTCGACCTCAGCAAACACATAAACGACTCCAACTCAGTCAGTTTTGAAGATATTGCACTACAATTTCATATATTTTAGAAGAATCATTAACAACACGTACTGCAAGTGCAATATTGCATGAAAAGTGGTGGATGATATGCATTCCTTTAATTCTCTTTAGATGTAATATGTTCAGTTACCTGAGCTCCCTCACATGTGCATGGCTGAAAACAACCATTGCATATTCCTGCTTCACTACAGGATGTAGATTCATCTAAATTACTGCTCACTTTTACTCTCGGTGCAGGTGGTGAGTCCAACCATCAGCTCCCCGGTGTGTCAGGAGCAGCTTGTCGAGGCGGGGAAATTGGTCGACCGATCTGTGGAGACTTGTGTGAAAGCCTGCCGCTCGGCCAGCGACGACGGCGAGCTCTTGAAACAAGTCGCGGCGGCGGCTGGTGTGGTCAGCCAGGCCCTCAGCGACCTCCTGCAACACGTCCGCCACTACGCCAGCTGCGGAGAGCCCATTGGACGCTACGACCAGGCCACGGACACCATCATGAACGTGACTGAGAATATTTTCACATCCATGGGCGACGCTGGTGAGTAGTAGGAGCCAGTGATCTTTATTTTCTTTGTTGAATACCTGCTTTCAGTTAACCTGCTCTAATATGTTTTGACTGCATCAGGAGGCCAAAAATATTACATGCATTTGTCTCCATGTCACAAAAATCCTAGAAAAAAATTCACATTCAAAGCTCAGGTTGGTTGTTTTGATTTGAGTCATGAGGCTGAAATAGTTTCAAAGAAAGTGAATTCCCATGAGGTTGTTGGAAACATGTCATCCAAAACCACTACAGAGTTCCTGGTCTGGTCTCAATCAGCATCAGGGAGCCTTTGAAACTTAACAGGAAACACATGACCTGAGAAGACAAACATTTTTCTTCAATAAATTCTCATTAAAGGAGGACAAACTGTAACCATAGCAGATAAGCACAGAGAGGGTCGGTCCATCCCCGGAGTTAGAGGTTGGAGACGTCTTCCTCAGACTTCCACCGAGTTATTTTAAGCTAAAGGTGGGAGTTTCGGAAACGAAGCTTTTTATAGCAGATGTGTGGGGAGGTGTTACATATATCCCAATGATTTTTCACTTCTGTGAAAGAGGATGAGTCACTGGAAACCCGAAGCTAAAAAAAGGAGATAAAGGTGAAAACGACGTGAATCTGCAAGGCAAGAAACTTAGAGGGATTTCTGACTGAATGGACAGAAATAGGATCTTATTTAATATTAATATGGGGCTACATTTTTCAACCTTCACCAGTCTCTGTGAGAGAATAGTTCCTTTTATTTTTCTGGTAAAGATAAATTTGCAGATGAGTGAAATAATTTTTCCAATAAATTAAATGGATCGTATTTATAATTTGGTTTTTAGTTGTGTTATTTCAGAAACATAATATTTGACATATTTTATGCTTATGCTGTATTCTGTCACCTGAGAGCTATGACAAGTTAAAGGCACACTATGCAGTTTTGCTTGTTTTCAGCACCCCCTAGTGTCCGTTTTAAATCACTACCGTTAGCATCGCCTTTGCTCAGAAACCCCTAAATCTCCTCAGCCTTCACTGCTTTCTACTGGAGCGGTTCATCACTCATTCAAAGAAATCAGCTGTGTTCAAGCAGGGAGAGATGGGAAAAAATCAGGAATCATGAGCTAAAAACACTCCGGAGCTAGCATAACAGCTAGCCACATTGGGTTAGCCTAACCCTCGTGAGATACGTGACTTTGTGAGACTTCAGGGCACCGGACCAGAGACTCAGAAGTTACAAACGTGGTATTCTGGATCCAAGCAGCAGATGGGGCTGAATCATTAACCTGTAAAGGGTCAGATTAGCACAGACTGGCTCAAGAAAAAGATTTTAAAATATGAAAAGGTTACATGGTACGCCTTTAACACCTCCCCAAAGAGATATGGCTGCATAGAGGGGAACCGATTTGTTTAAATTCTCAAAAAAACAGATGATACAAAACAGAGTTTGATTATTTATCATTTAGCTGGAACATAACTTGCTGCTGTTTGGGTCAGTAGTGTTTTTGGTTGATGTGGATTTCCGTGTGTGACCAGGTGAGATGGTGCGCCAGGCTCGGGTGTTGGCCCAAGCCACCTCTGATTTGGTGAATGCCATGAGGTCGGATGCAGAGGCCGAAGTCGACGTCGACAACTCAAAGAAGCTTCTCGCTGCAGCAAAACTTCTGGCTGATGCCACGGCTCGAATGGTGGAGGCCGCCAAGGTGACCTTCTGTTTAGAATAATCATGTTTGATTACTATTACCTTATAGGTTAAACACACTTTTATTACTAGTTAAACATCTTTACATTAAATGTGTCCTGTCCAGCTTGTATTCTAGGAAAATGTGTGACTTGACAGAACTTAACTGGATTTTTTTCCCTTGGATATAAAAACAAGTTTGGTTGCAGTAGCATGTTTTTTTTTTCATCCCAATAAAAAATGGTGCAGCAGTCGTGGTTCTTAATGAGCCCCTGGCACTGTCAAGCAGAATATTATCAGTGTGAAATACCCAAGCAAGTGAAACGCTGCGCTATAGCTCGTTAGGATGCATTTGATCCGTGGCACATTAATCATCACATCACTGCCATTATCAAAGAGGAAGTGAGGATCTGGCACCGATGGTTTCCTTGGAAACAATCTGAAAGCAGACAGAGTTAAATGCTTCTTTTTTCATCTGTCATGTAATGTGTACAGTGCAGCCAGAGTTAATCAAACTCACACTGCAAAGATCTGGTGGTATTTGTTTATATCTACTGTAGATCAACAGTTACATTTACACATGTATGCATGAATGTGTGGTTTCCTGCCCTCAGGGGGCAGCTGCCTACCCGGAGAATGAGGACCAGCAGCAGAGGCTCAGGGAGGCAGCGGAGGGGCTTCGTGTTGCCACTAATGCTGCTGCTCAAAATGCCATAAAGAAAAAACTGGTGAACCGGCTGGAGGTGAGTCAGGAGAGGAGACAGGTTCTCACTCGTCTGCTGTTTGAACTTAAATGCATACTTTAGCCAATTTGAAGTCCTTTTCTGTAAAACATTATGAATAGTTGTCTGCTGTGGATAGGTAGCAGTTTTTGGTGCATCTCAATTTGAGTGAAAAGTTGATGATGTGCAAATTCTATATAGACAAAGTTTTTAGAATGACACAAATATCTTTTGCCACAAAAAATAAAAAAAACTCTTAGGTAACAAATTTAGTGATGATCAATTTTTATGTCATTTTCAGAACTAGAAGTCTAGAGAAAGTAACTCTAAAGTAAGGTTAAATGCACGTTTAAGCAATAAGCAAGAAACATTTGGTCAATGTGAAGTGTGCTTCTGTGTAAAAGTAAAAATACTTACTATCCTTCCTGTTGTAGCTTCCTGAACAGCCTCTGTTTGGAGAAACAGTGTTTACGTCCTACAGGACAAAAAGGACACAAAGTGTGTTTCTGCTGTCTTCAAACGGCTCTAATCCACTACATTTCTGAGTGATTCTTGAGAAGTTATTTTATAATTTTTTGCACAGCTATCAATTTTGAATTACACAGTTATTTACAAGAATTTTATGGTTATTTACAAATGTAAATATAACCACCCTCAGTAAAGCTTCAACCTATATTTCTTAAAGGTCCCATATTCTGCACTTTCTATCCACCCTGACTCATTTTTTTAACATCTCAATAACATGTGAAAGCTCTGCATTGGTCAAACTGACCCTTACTTTAAGTGCAGCTGTTGTTCTTCAACCCCGTCATTCAAACTCCTGAAACAAAACCTTTGTTTCAAATGTTGGGGAGTTGGGCTCCATCTACAGTATGTCTCTGTTCCGTGTGCGTTCGCACGACGTCAGTGGGTCTTAGGGGCTCAGATAAAGGGAATAAAAAAGACTTTTGTGCTCGTTGATCAACCATCTACGAAGCAACATCCGTAGCTTCACCATGACTGTTTGCTAACGTTTGTGAGGATGACAGGGTATCCGCGGAGTCTTGAAAAGTATTAAAAGGTGATAAATCAATTTTGGGGAAATTCAAGACCCTTATGAAGTATTAAAAAGTCTTAAATTTTGGAATGAAAAAATCTGAATTTGACGTCCAACAGTTTGAGTCCCAAAAACATCGTAAACATGTGTGAATTTAGTCATTTTTATTTTAAAAAAGAACGGGAAACACAGGGTGTGTTAGTAATCCTTCTCTCAGAGCACCAGGGCGGGCGGTGCAGAAGTTCAAAAGCACAATGTACGCTCTGGTGTTCCCGGTGAGTATTACGAACGCGCCGAAATGTTAAGATGGAAGAGAATCTCGGTGAACGCTGCCGCATAACCAGAATGGCGGTGAGGTATTAAAAAGTATTGAGACGGTCTTGGAAAAGTCTTGAAAAGGTATTGAATTTAACGTCAAGATTCCTGCATTTACCCTGGGATGAGCGCTCCTGTGGTTTTTAAAGGGCGGGGGGTGGGCTCAGGTAGAAACGGAGCCCGTGATTGGCTCTGTGGTCTTTTCCCTTCTTGACGTCAGCAGGGGAAAGATTAAGAAACCACCCGTTTTAGCATTAGCTCAAAAAACGTGAAAACTGTGAAAATATTTTCTCACTTTTGGGTCTCAGACAGTCTTTGGGACTGATTTCACTGTTAAAAGATCTTGAGGAAGTGAATTTTGCAGAATATGGGACTTTTAATGTTTCTGGAAAAAACTGCGCAATGATGGCAGCAGCTAACATACTTTACAGTTTAAACTTCTCAGTGTTTCCACGCAATAATGTGTTTCTATCTCTGGGTTATTAACACCATATAAATATAGAAGAATATTCTATTCAAATAAAAACACCATTTGTTATTTTGTTGTTTTTCTTTTTCGCTGCGACGAGCTGTAAATCCCATTAATGCTCTGAGTGGACTATCTTTGTGAAGATCTGTGTTTAGCCCCTCGGTATCCGTTCGCCCCCTAATGACTACCACCTCTCTGCTCTGGAGCACCCAATGTTCAATTTCCCAGGCACATAAACTATTCATTACCCAGGGGCTGGGATCAGCCTGCTATCAGACATGCATCTGAGTCTGCCTCCTTGCATCAGATGGTCACAGTAATAGTGTTAATGGTCGCCTCCATCACACGAGCTTGTAAGCTGGTCAAGAAGAATGTTATTAATCTCTGAGTGTGCTTGTAACAATTATCTCACAGACATTTAGACCCCTTAATTTTGTAGACTAAATTAATGCCTGTCAGTTGTGCAGATATCGTTTTTTTAAATGTACATGCAGTTATTCTGCATATAACGTCAAACAAATACTAAATCTTAACGACTTTTTGTTATTTATAAACCTATTTTATTCCAATCTCCTTAACCTCTTTGAAAGAACGGCTTCTATTGCGCTCAGTTTTGTCATCTCTTCAAAGCTAATCACATCTTTTTGACTAAATGTGAGCTAAGCAGTGTATTTTTAGGTTTGTCGAAACATAGCCAGAGGAAAGCAATAATGATTAAGTCATAACATAACTGTGCAGTGCAACACCATCGCTGTTCCCTCGTCTTCTGAAACCTTTTGGCTGTGACTCCTCTCGTTATTAGAATTTTGTCTGAGCACAGAACATGACAGTAGAACCCTGCACAGATCAAACCTGAAACTTTGCCAGGCACGCCTTTTATCCCCCTTTTTTAAACCTAATTGTTTCCATTTGTATCTTGTGAACAGATAGCTGCTAAGCAGGCGGCGGCGGCGGCGACTCAGACCATCGCAGCTGCTCAGAATGCTGCTGCATCCAACAAAAACACCGCCTCGCACCAGCAGTTAGTGCACAGCTGCAAGGTACGACCCTGCACACTTTCTCATCAGCTCGTTTTGACTAGTGCATATAACACTGTCTTTGGTACCTTCTGCAACACTTTTCTTTTTGAGTTGTGATAGTGCAGCATATGAAGAATGCATTAGGAATTGATTTCATTCCAGGCGGTAGCAGACAGTATTCCCCAGTTGGTGCAAGGGATGCGGAGCAGCCAGGCCCAACCCGAGGAGCTCGGCCCCCAGCTCGCTCTCATCATGGCTAGCCAGAGCTTCTTGCAGGTTAGTATGCCACCTTGAATTAGTCGAGTATTGCATCTCAAGGCAGACAATAAAACACTGCAATTTCCGGTCTTCTGCATTTCTTTTTCCTTGTTTTTGTCACCAACTTCCAGCCTGGAAGTAAGATGGTGACGTCTGCAAAGTCAGCAGTTCCAACGGTTGCTGAACAGGCTGCTGCTATGCAACTGGGCCAGTGTGCCAAGAATTTAGCAACCTGTCTGGCAGAACTCAGGACCGCCACACAGAAGGTAGCTATAAACAAAACTGTCAGAGATAACAAGATTCATCCAGCTGACACTGTTTGTGCTGTTTCTGTGCTTTTATGCAAATCCAGATCCTCGATGTCTTTGATGTCGGCAGCATAAGGCGTTGCATCCTGTCTGCTCTGCATAAACGACGGAGTAACTTTTTTTTCTGTTTTGTCTGGTTGTTATACGAAGGCCCACGAAGCCTGTGGTCCTCTGGAGATTGACTCGGCCCTGAAGACCGTGCAGACACTGAAGAGCGAGCTTCAGGATGCTAAGATGTCTGTGATTGATGGGCAACTCAAACCTCTTCCTGGGGAAACGGTCAGTCGATGATGTTCAGTACAGTAAATATCTTAAAATCAAACGTAACGGTATATAAAACGGACAAATCTTTAGGCTTGTTTCCCATTTTGTTGTTCAGTACAGCTTGAACTGTTCTTCTAGTAGATGAGTCATTTTGGTTTGGTTATTATTTTCTTTTTTTTTTTTACTTTAAGCATTTTCCCTGAAAATAGAATGAAATTCTGTGTTTCATCAATGATTGAACTAATGGAAATAAGTCCAAATCATGATGCAACCACATCAGTGTCGTACAGATGGACTGAAGTTCGTCTCTGTTTACCTTTAAAACAGAATGTTATGCTTTATTCATAACAGTTTACGTTTTCCCAGCAGCCTTCTGGCCTGTCCAGATGAATTCTATCAAACTGCACATGGACTCGGAAAGCCGTGGATTACTCCACGCAGCCCTGCCTCGTACTTTGTTGTTGTTCAGTGATCTGATGGTGGATCTTTAACAGCAGACATTGTGAAAGAGCTCTCTCAAAAAGCAGTTCTGTTACACACTTTGCTCTCAGACTGGTCTCTTTTCGCTCCTCCTGGGAAATGTAAAAACATTCCTGAGTTCCCTCCATCGGTACACAGTCTGACCGACTGAGGACTGATGGAGTTCACTCTCTTTAGGAATTGATTTTTAGCTGGGTGACTATCAGCAGCTTTTTTTTAAGTCCTCAAATAGGCTCTCTTTGTTTCATGAAGAATAGCTTTATTGGGTCCACCTTTCTAGTACCATGTCAGACCCTCTTTTCCCTTCAGAGCTGCCTCACATCTTTTTGTTATAGATTCAAAAATGTGTTGGAAACATTGCTCAGATGTTCTGGTCCACGTTGACATGATGGCATCATACGTAGACGTAAACCCTAGAGATGGCTTTGGGAGAAATAGTCAGAGCAGCCCACATGGCACCAGCAACCACCTTCATTCAAATCCACTTAAATCCCATTTCTTCTTCATTCTGATTCTCAGGTTGAACTTCAGCAGGTTGTCTTCACCACATTTAGATGCCAAAATGCAGTGATCTTTTGCCATGTGATTGATTAAATACTCACGCTAACAAGCAACAAGCTTTATCCCTCTATCTTTTTCAAAAATATTTATGCTTAATGTCTAAACGCTGTGAGCGCGTGCAACCTTATATGTGCACAATCTCAGCCAATTAAGCCGATTCTGCTTCTGAAAATATCATTAAATTTAAAGAAAACTAAGTTTATGGTTTTCACAAAAAATAAAATATATACACAAGTTAAATTGAGTATGGACGGGGAGGATATAGAAAGAGTGTTCAGGTTTTTGGGCATACTAATAGATGATAAACTGACATGAAAATCTCATATAGCCTATATTAAAACTAAAATCTCAAAGAGTATTTCTGTTATGAACAAAGCTAAATCTGTGTTGGACAGTAAGGCCTTGCACATTTTATATTATTCTTTAATTTGACCATATTTAAGTTATTGTGTGGAGGTGTGGGGCAACACATATGAAACTACCATAAAGCCTTTGTTTATTCTACAGAAAAAAGCAGTGAGAATTATACACAAAGTAAATCAAAGATATCACACTAATTCACTATTTATTAAATCCCAAATTATGAAACTGAAAGATTTAATTGAGTTAAGAACATTATTAGTTCTTTACAGGGCAAAAAGTCAGGTATTACCGCTGAATAAGCAGAAGTTGTTTGTTTTTATTTCTGAGGATCAGGGGACAAGAAGGACATTTCATTTTAAACAGAGGTTTGCGAGGACTACTTTAAAACAGCGTTGCATTTCAATATATGGAGTTAAACTATGGAATTCATTACAGAATGAGTTGAAGTTGTGTTTAAATATTTTTCAATTTAAGAGGTTGTATAAAAACAGAACATTTCAAATGTATAAACTTGCTGATTAATAGAAATTGTAAAAAGGTGAATATATAATATTAGTACTTAATATGTTGATTGTTTGTTAGGTTATCGAATGACTATCTACTACTATATCTATCCAGGATATTTGTGTTATGTAAAAGAAAGGGGCAGGTATTATAAGATTTTTCTTCTTCCTGCACCTTTTCAATCATGGTTGTGTCGAAAGCAGTGTACTTTCTTTCTTTTTTTGTATCATTTTGTTTAAATGTGTGCACAGCCATGTGCGAAAGAAAAGGAAAATGAAAAAAACAGGTGTACCTAATAAAGTGGCTAATGTGTGAACATTTACACAAACCCTAGGGATTCTCTGACTTTTTACTTTGCAATAGTTATCACTTCACACCAATACACTTACCATGTAGATACATTATATACGATACACACATATTCCAGTGTTTATATGACTCCGCGTGTAGCCGGCTGCTAACGTGGGTACAAAACAGACAAATATGGGGAAATGCGAGTATTATGAAACATGTGGCAGATGGCTGGTTTTTGTACCCAAAACTTGTTGGCAGAAATTGACTGAAACTGCAAAAGTAATGTTTTGGTGTTGGATTGAATTGATCTGAAGCCTTTATGAATAAACAAATCAGAATCATTTACCCCCATAAATAAATCAACAAGTCAATTGTTGCTTTTGTTCCTTTAGTTGATTCAGGATCTCTTTATCTCATTTTAGAATTTGTGTTCAAGTCTGATGAAGTTTTAAGCAGACGGAGAAAAATTGGGGTTCACAAACTTTCAGACGGCACAGAATCATGAGTAACTTAAAGCAGATATGTGGATTATTGTTCTATGTATCAAAGTTTTTTGTTTTACATGATATTTCAGGTCTAAACTATGATCTAGCACAGGGGTAGGGAACCCTGGTCCTAGAGAGCCACAAGCCTGCTTTTTTCCAACTATCTTTGTTGTTTCTGCTGTTGATTACCTGGATCAGGTGTGTTTAGCCAATCAGAAGCTCAACACACCTGATCCAGGTAATCAGCAGCAGGAACAACAAAGATAGTATGTATATGTTAGTCTTCTGAACGGTAGGACAGCAGAGAGAGCGAGAGAGAGAGAGAGAGACTGTTTCTGAATTGAAAATAATCATACATTCAAAAAAACACCTTGTCTGATGACATCATCAGTGTTGGGCAAGTTACTTCAAAACTGTAATGCATTATTTATTACTTGTTACTGTCATTTTAAAGTTATCCCTTACATTACAATATTACTGTTTTTTAAATGTAAGGCGTTACACTACTTTTGCATTACTTTTAGTTACTCTCATCAAAAATACTGTAAATATGGATTTGACACAGTGTTAATTTTGGCGTGAAATTTTAATTTAGTTTTAGTCTTAGTCTTTTGACTAAAATTCTTTTTCATTTTAGTCTAGTTTTAGTCGTCCAATTCATTTTAGTTTTAGTCTAATTTTAGTCGACTAAAATTCTGAACTATTTTAGTCGACTAAAATAGTTCCGAATTTTAGTCGACTAAATATAAAATAGGCATATTTGACTAATATTAATATTTTTTCCTCTGGTGCAATTATTTTACATTTCTTTAAATGAATTGGGGTAACACTTTATTTTTATTAACATTAGTGCATTATTAAGTATTAATAAACAAATGGGCCCTTTATCAACATTCCCAATATTGTTAATGACCCCAATTATAAGACACACCCCTTTTCCAAGACTAATCTTCAGAAAAAAAACTAAATTCACTTTTAAAATAAACTATTTTTGTTGAAAATTTGAGGAACTAGTTTAAATATGATCTTATTTAGAGAACTTTAATATTTTCTTATTAATTCAATCACAAAGATCTGTAATTCATATTCTAGTGTGTGTTGAGTTCTGTCAGGAAAGACACTAGTGGTCCTGAGCAAAAACTGAGCAAAATAAATACCATAATAATGCAAACTGTCAGAACTTTGCTCATGACGTGTCAGATCAAAAGTCTGCAGGCTTTAACTCACAGAGTCTGATCAGCTGTTCTCATGCTGCGGTCCGTCTCCTCCCACAGAACGTGATCTCCACAACGCTCCGTCTTCGGTCATTTCACTCCATATTTCCTGTCTCCCTGACAGCTGTTTGATCCTCTGCTGCATTCATCACTATTATCTTAAAATTAGCGTCCTAACTCTGCCTCCGTTCTGTTCATTTGACCCACTTTAATAAAGTCTGTTCCTGTCGGCGTCTGCTTTGCTGTGTTTAAAAACTCCGAGTCCGGCGCGTCCCGACAAGGCGGACTCTGATTGGTTCCTTTCTCATCTACTTCCGCCCTGTTACGTTTGCTGATTGGTTCTCTTCTCTAGTCCCGCCTGCTCCGATTGCTGATTGGTTCTTTGGTATGTTCGTCAAATTCTTCCCGTTTTCTGATTGGATTTCGTCACTGTCAAGTCTTGTCTCGTCTTTCGTTCCTGACGAAAAGGTCCGCCGATTTAGTCTTCGTCTTTTTCCATTTTATATTTTTGAATTTCGTTTAGTTTTCGTTCGGTAAAATATATTCGTGACGAAATAAATAACGAAAATATTTCGTCTACGAAATTAACACTGATTTGACATCTAAATGAGCTCATTCTACATCCTGTGGAAGGTCATGTGATGGATACATGGAGAGATATTCATCCATCTGTATATTAACCCATTCATCCATCCATCATTTATCCATTATTTATCATCCATCAATCATTTATCATCCATCCATCATTATCCATCCATTCATCCATCCATCATTTATCCATTATTTATCATCCATCAATCATTTATCATCCATCCATCTAACCGTATATTAATCTATCATATTTACATAAAGCATATTTAAATCTACACACACACATATATATATATAGCTGAGGCAGCTTGTGCTCATGGGGAGTTCCTATTCATAGTTTGACTCTTACCTCTACCTGTCTGCTCCTCCTCCCTCCTGCAGCAGGCAGCGGACGCTGCATGACGTGCGCTTTCCTCTGCTCGGTGCGCGCGAGAGAGCGAGCTCTCTAACTTCTGATGTTATTAATCCAGTCTGTTAGAACGACTCTTTATCAGGAAACTTCTCAGTTCGCTTCAGTTTCCGAGCGGCGCGCTGCGGGCCTTGGTTACTGTGAGCGCGCAGGACTTGGGCAGCGCACGCGACTTGTGCGCGCTCCTCCAACACAGTTCGGAACCACGCATGAGTTTGCTGCGTGGCCCAGACAGAACCGGACTCCTCTCTGCTCTGTCTGACTACAGGAAGTGAAACTTTTGGCGCTGAGTGACGTTTCTCCTCTGGAAAACCCACCGCTTCAATTCGGGTTAAACATGCACTGTAATGCGCGCGTTACTGAGATTGTACCGAGTAAACAAACCGCAAAAAGCAATGCATTACAGTAATTAATTACTTTTGTAACTCGTTACTCCCAACACTGGACATCATTAGCTGAAAAGCGGCGGGAGCAACAGGCTGCGGGGGGGAGAAATCCCCCTGCTGTTGCAGGGAGGATTTACAAAAGTTGAATTTCCACTTTTAACCAGTAGGGGGCTACGCTGGAAAATTACTTAGTGTTGCTTTAATAATCTTTTTGCAAGTGACATATTGTTTTGTTCATGCAGCTGGAAAAGTGTGCTCAGGATTTGGGAAGTACATCCAAGGCTGTTGGCTCCTCCATGGCCCAGCTGCTGACGTGCGCCGCACAGGGCAACGAACATTACACAGGTAGTGTACTCTATGTAAGGTCACATACTACTAGTACTATTACAGTGGACAGATATGTCACAAATATTTGCAGTGTTGAGTACAATAAGTATTTATTTTAAGTTGTCAGAACTTTATTTTCTAATGGAGTCCCTGGAAATCCTCGACTCAACTGTTTTGCCATCAATTCTGGTTCAGTGGGTCTCAGTGGAGTGGAGTTGAAGACAAATAGAGAATAACATTTCCAACATCGAACGCTTCCAGGCCCTGCTTCATGCTGTGGCCCAGGGTGCTGCTCGCTGCTCATTAATCTTTTTTTTTTTTCTCTACTGGATTTAACATTCCATCAGCAAATGGCTCCACTCCGCTGCTTAATGTAATTTGATGCAATTTGCTGCTTTTTAGCTCCATGTGTAATAATTTAAGAGCACCTCCCATGTGGGGCCAAATTTATTATATTACCTCATTTATTTAGACAATGAGGGCATTACAGTAGTATAGTTTGGTCACAGCAAGGTGCTGCTGATTTATGCTATTAGACTTAAAGCAAAGACTTTTTGCATTTGTGCATTTTTTATTACTTAAGCAGCAAAACAAAATTAGGAAATACAGAAATAGAATAAATGCTAACCTTGTGCGATTTAGTCAGATAAAAATGTTTCCTGAATTTGCCTTGTTGTTCGCAGGGGTTGCCGCTCGAGAGACGGCGCAGGCTTTGAGGACGTTGGCACAAGCAGCCCGAGGCGTAGCAGCTAGCACCAAGGAGCCTCAGGCAGCAGCTGCAATGCTGGACTCTGCCCAGTATGTGATGGAGGGCTCGGCCATGCTGATCCACGAGGCCCACCAGGCTCTGGTTCACCCAGGAGATGCTGAGAGTCAGCAGAGGCTGGCACAGGTAGCATCGGACGCTGTAATATACACACAGAAACACTCAGAGGAAATAATGTGATCACGTTGTTGCTTTCAGGGCCACTTCTTCATACTCTACTGATTTGTAAGCATTTTTGTTTTTTCCCCACACACACAAATCGTCTTCTCTAAGCGTTGCTATTTTCTCCTCACCGAGTCTTTGTTGCGTGACATTCCTCCCGCTGGAGTAAAACCATTCATTTCCCTGCAAACCTTTAGGAGATAAACACATTGTTTAGCATAAATCAGTGACAGCAGCAAAAATTAGTGACAGCGCTGTGAGCTCGATTTGCATTCGAGATGTTGTTGCTTTTTCCCCCCAGTGCAGCTTTTGCTGTTGGGCTTTATTGTGTTGCATGTTTTTAGAAGGGGTAATGACAGTCCATTAACAGATGTCGTGTTGTCTTTCAGGTGGCCAAAGCTGTGTCGCACTCCTTGAATAATTGTGTAAATTGCCTGCCGGGCCAGAAGGACGTTGATATGGCTCTAAGGAGCATCGGAGAAGCCAGCAAGAAGCTGCTAGTCGACTTTGTACGCTTCTTTTCTTGAACTATACAAACACACTCCCAATAGGTGTTCAACTGCTTCTATTTGGCCATTTCTGATAATATGCAGCATGGCATAATAACGTGTCCTGTCTTTGAAGCTCCCTCCCTGCAACAAGACATTCCAGGAGGCCCAGACTGATCTGAACCACACAGCAGCTGAACTCAACCACTCAGCAGGAGAGGTCGTCCACTCATCTCGTGGAACAAGCAGCCAGCTGGCTGCAGCCTCGGGGAAGTTCAGCCAAGACTTTGATGAGTTCCTGGATGCTGGCATTGAGATGGCAGGACACACCCAAGTAGGTTTTTTATGATCACGCGGCCACCCCAGCACATTTCGCTCAGACGAGATTCCTCTCGAGCCTTTTAAAGCTTTGATGGAGCCTTAAACACAAAGTGCAACTTTAATAACCGAGATATTGTTTAAGACATTGCTTAATCCAACCTTTTCATCTCATTAACTTGGGTGCATGGGTTGTCTCTAAGAGCACTAGAGCTTTCAAGAGTAATGAGTCCTTGTGATGTTCTTGGTATTTGGCTCATTAATGTGGTAAGATGGTCTGGGATTGAGGCTGACGCAGCGTGACACCTGAGTTTTAATCAGGTTCAAAGAGGAAATGCTGGGTGGTAGAGACTCAATAAATGCATTCGTTCATAAATATCGTTTATTTTCTGCATGTAATAGCATCCTAAAACCACCTGGTTTTTTTTGGGCTGCTTGCAGAGCCAAGACGACCAGATCCAAGTTATTGGAAATCTCAAGAACATCTCCATGGCATCCAGTAAGCTGCTACTGGCCGCCAAGTCTCTGTCTGTGGATCCAGGTGCAGCCAATGCGAAGAATCTCCTAGCTCTGGCAGCGAGGTGGGATCATGTAGCTGATTTGTCTTGATTTGATGTTTTGAGTTAAATATGGATCCTGGTCCTGATTACTGAGGCAGGATGGATTCAGAACCCGTCTCCCCACTGACTGAATCCGTACGCCACTCCTACAACATGGCCTTGCTAAAGGGAGTACGTATCCTCCCCTTAGTGGAAAGAAGCCAAGCAGCTGGTCCCACGGGGCTTTAGGCCTGACTGACTTCTCTCTGTCTAATTAGGAGGATGGAAGCCTTGGCTAGAGCCTGTCTGTGCTCAGCAAGGCTGAACACAAACTCAAGACTATCTCAGCACCCCTGTGCATGGTGTTATCCAATCGCAGTGAGAGGCCAGCATTGCCATGCTTGAATGGGGAAGCTAAAAGCATGTGTGAGTGAAGTCAGCCCTGCGTGCACGCAGGGGACACATGTGAGAGTTAAAGTTGGCTTCCTGTGTGTTTCAGGGCGGTGACAGAGAGTATTAACCAGTTGATAACGCTCTGTACCCAGCAAGCAGCGGGACAAAAGGAGTGTGACAACGCCCTGAGGGAGTTGGAGGTAGCTGTCCTCTCACTCACTTCACACACCAGCTAACACCAGATTTGTGTAAAAATAAAAGCATTTATTTGTATTTATGCATATTAAACACAAGAGGTCACATGGAGTTTTGCATTGGTGTTATTTTTCTTAGCAAATTTTTTTTTTTTTTTTTTTTTTGCTTTTTAAATTAGCATTTTTTTTCAAGTGGTGTCATGTTGGGTAGCTATGAGCAGCAGTCAGTAGACAGCAGTCTCAGAAGATGTGAAGCTAACTATGCTATGCTAACCAAATTAAGCTAACGAGCGAGTCAGAGCTACTCAACAACCGATTCACACCATAAAGAACAAGACAAACTCAAACATTTTCTAGCAAATTGTTCTCGTTTTTGTTTTAAAAATGTCTGGATTTTGTTACTTTTTGCATGATTTCTCAGCAAAAACACGTGTGTGTTGTAATGTGTAATTGTGAGAGAAGAAGATGGTGAATGTTTCATCATTAATTCTTTATTCTAATGCTCAAATATCAGCGGTAAAACAGTGAAGGTGCGCCAATGCTAAAACAAAAACGTGTTTTAACTGAGAGAAGAAGCAGGATCATGTGTAGCAACATTTTATATTTTCAGTTTGTCTGTTCGTTTAAGACAGGCATGTCCAAAGTGCGGCCCGGGGGCCACTTGCGGCCCTCTGAGTGATTTTCTGTGGCCCTCAGCTGCATTTCCAAAATGGTAGAGTTTAGTCCTTTTTTTTTTTAATGTTGTCTTTTTAAACATAAATGTTTCAGTTCAATCTGAAGTATTAGTTTTTCATTACCCAGGTTTATTCTTTTAATTAAATTTCCTGGTAAATAGAACCACAAACACTTTTACTAAACAGCAGACGTGAACTTCTTTCATGAAATCTGGCTAAATCCAGCTGCTTTACTGAAGAAAGAGGGACCCAGATCCCGTTCTCGTTGCTGATATACTAGAATTTATTTTTAAGAAACTATAAAACAATTAACCAATCAAATCCAGGGGATTTTATGCTTTTCTTTTACTGAAGCGAACATATGAGACCCTTTTATGTCTATTTTTGAGCAGTACAAAATCAGAAAATCACTCTAAAACCATTTTTTGCATTTTTAAAATAAAAAAATGAAATTTATTTGACCCCCGAAGACTTTTAACTTGGAGATTTCAGCCCCTATCTTGAAAAGTTTGGACACCCCTGGTTTAAGAGATTTAAAAATACTTAACATTTTCACTCTAAAAACTAGAAAATGATTGGTTTTGTTTGTTATTAATGGCAGAAATTCCCTCAGTTCAACTGGCAGTCAAACTGGTTTCAGTCCTGGACCACTGACACTTTTTTGAACCTGGACCAAGATTATAATTGTCTAATCATGTTGTGGTGATGTCAGATATCCACATCTCGTGTAAGCATACAGGAATGTTCATGATAGTTTCTCATTCTGTAGCAGTTACTATTCAGCTGATTGCATTTGTCAGATGATGTTTTTAAAATGATGTCATTCTGAAGTATTGCACATTAGTAAAACAGATGTTATTATTACCATTTAGACTCAATGTTGCTTTTACAACTTGCATATAAATGTAAAATGATTGTTAGAAGATTTTAGGACCTAGGGTCAGTTTGAAGCAAAATGAATATTGTAAACTGGACTAACAGGTTGATTATTGTTTTTGGTGTGAAGAATAAGCCCATGCTTCGTGGTAGTAGCATTAGGCTAGCTTAAACATTTGTGTAACCATCTTTTAGAGGTCTGTCTCTGACCATCATATTAAGGTTTCTTATGGATCATCATAAAAATGATCCTGGAGCTTCATAATAAATGTCAATGTCAGTTCAAGACACATTTTAGAATTATGCTCCAGGAAAAATGTCTAAATAAAGTGCCATGACTAAATGTTCTTAAACATTAGCATATAGTGATCTTGCACTTACATGCAAGTTGCAAGTAATAATAAGACAAAACATCAGCATGTGCTATAATTCAGAAATACATTATTTTTAAAACACTATTGGTCAAATCCATTTAGCTGCTGTATCATGTGAATTGATGCAGAATAATACGAACTGAGCTAATATCATGCACTTTTACTGGAGTTATGGAGATATGACATCACTGCCATGTGATGGATGCTTGCAATGCTGGTCCTGGACCAGATTGCATGTGTGTAGTTGTTAGCATATGAGAATTTCTTCAATTCTGCAAACCATCTTCTGCAGGTTACATACTAACTGCTCATAATTACTCCACTCAACCTCACTTTAAAAACCTGATCGCTCCCTTTGGTGTTAACAGTAATTCAGTTTAATTAAAGGCATTGATTGTCTCTATTTATCACTGTTTCATCTAGCCTGTTCTTTTTGCTGGGTGAATGTAATTGGTTGATGGATTTTCAGGGTTATTATAGCAGAAATGTTTACTGATGTCGTTGAAATCATTAACATTTCCATCTGCACGCAGGCTGTCAGAGGTCTCCTAGGCAACCTCAACGAGCCCGTAAATGAACTCTCCTACTTTGACTGTATCGAAAGCGTCATGGAGAACTCAAAGGTACAGGCTCTCAGAAGAGTTCTGTTTAGTTTTACTGTCAGAGGTACTTTATGCAGCAGACAGCTGAAGATCTCATTTGCATACGTTTATTTTTCTCAGGTTCTCGGAGAGTCGATGGCAGGCATTTCTCAGCACTGTAAAACAGGTGATGTGCTAGCCTTTGGGGAGAGTGTGAGTTTAGCATCCAAAGCTCTATGTGGGCTGACAGAGGCTGCAGGACAGGTGAGATCACAGCATCTTATCAACACTCTGGTTGGTAACCTGCATCTGCTGTTGTCTTTTTTTTTTTCTCTTTTTGCAATTCGTTTGCTTTCAGAAAAATCTGCATGATGTTTAATTCAAATGAATATTTTTAAGGCTGGTAAATGATAGAGAAAATTAGACGTCTTGATAGGGGTAAAACCATTTGCATTTGGAGCCAATGACAGCAGTGTCATGTGAGTCAGGTTTAATTGGAGGTTTTACAGGGTACAACCCTTAAAGATGTGAAGTAACATCCTCATCTTCCTGCAGGATTCTGCTACCTCTTCAAGAAAAAAACATGTATTTGTTTTTAATGCTTCTTTTTTGCTCTCAAAAAGGGTCTGTGGACTTGTATTTTGACTATTTGTGTAAGTGATAATATGCAACTTTTTCATATTTTTAAATCTTTTCCTTGAGCCAGATATGACCCTTTACAGAGTTAATGAAAAGTCACGTAGCCCCATCTGGTGATTAGATCCGGAATACCACGATTGCAAGATCTCCGTCGCCGTCACGGTACCCAGGAAGTCACGTGTCTCACGAGGGTTAGGCTAACCCAATGTGGCTAGCTGTTATGCTAGCTCTGGAGTGTTTTTAGCTCATGATTCCTGATTTTTTTCAATCTCTCCCTGCTTGAACACAGCTGATTTCTTTGAAGGAGTAAATAACCGCTCCTGTAGAAAGCTATGAATGCTGAGGAGACATTTCAACAGTTAGATTTAGGCGTTTAGAAGCTGAAACAATATGCTAACTTGTGTAATGCAGTGATTTAAAACGGACACCAGAGGGAGCCCAAAACAAGCAAAACTGCATATTATCACTTTAATATGCACACAGAGGTCAGATCATGTGGGCTAAGTGGGCGGAGCCTAGGATGATCTGTCACATCCACCATAAACTGAAATTAGTTAACTTTGTTTTGTGTTTTCGACTCCTTAGGCCTCTTATCTGGTGGGCGTTTCCGATCCTAATAGCCTTACGGGTCATGAAGGTCTGGTGGACCCCATTCAGTTTGCACGGGCCCATCAGGCTATACAGATGGCTTGTCAGAATTTGGTGGATCCAGCCAGCAGTCCTTCACAGGTAAGATCAAAAACTGTTTGCTAACATGGAGACCGCAAAACCATTGAAGGGGAATAAAGTCAGCGCTTGGAAAAAAGACACAAACTGATGTCAAGTTGTTCTCATGTTGCTGTAACTTTTATGTACTGCCAACTTTAACACTGATCAATACAAAATCAGCTCTTACTGTTGGAATAACTGGATTCAGTTAAGTCCCAAACGGAGACTCCACCAAACATCATGACCATTATCTGTGTTTTGTTAACATTTTGTTTCTTTGTGTACAAGGTCTTGTCAGCAGCAACAATCGTAGCCAAGCACACCTCTGCTCTCTGTAACGCCTGCCGTCTAGCTTCTTCTAAAACCTCGAACCCCGTGGCCAGGAGGCAGTTTGTCCAGTCAGCCAAAGAGGTGGCCAACACCACAGCCAACCTCGTCAAAACCATCAAGGTCAACTCCCCAACTGATCAAAACGTTGAGTGTACATTTGTTACTGATTTTTCTGTTTGTTTGTTTTTTGCCAAGTGAGAAGGTGCAGTTGTTGTATGTATTATTCGTTTATCTCTCTAGAATAAAGTGAAACAAATAAAGGACAACTATCTTTTCATGGGACTTTATCTTGTTTCAGGCTTTAGATGGAGATTTTTCGGAGGAGAACAGGAACAAGTGTCGTGCCGCTACAACTCCGCTCCTCGAGGCTGTAGAAAACCTCTCAACCTTCGCCAACAATCCTGACTTTGCAAGCATCCCACCTCAGATCAGTAACGAGGTGTTTGTCTCGTTTTGTGATTGTTTCTATATTTTTTATACAGTGTTGTTGTCTTTTGACGATGGGCAATAATGTTTTTGTCTGTGTCCATTAATTAGAAAAAAATCTCATGAATGGATTTCAATGAAACTCACAGGAAGGAATCGTTTGCTTTCAGTTAATCGCTGATTAACTTTTGGAGTCAATCAAAATCAAGATGGCCACCGCAGCTAATCTTAGCCAACACAGAAAGTCCATTTTCCAGATTTTGTGTAAAAACCGGTGTGATCAACCATCACTTGGCCAGTGAATTGTGGAAGTAGAAGTCAAAACAAAACATCTTGTAGTGGCTGTCTGGTCCCACAATACAAAATTAATGGGACACTTTCCAGATTAAAAAGTAAAAATACATCTCAAATACTTGTTTTAAGCTTCTCTATCTTATATGTATTTATATAGAGCATCTTGTAGTTGCTCTTCAGAAAGATGCTCCCCTCACAGATGCATGTTTTTCCCCTTTTCTTTAGCATCAAGATAAGATTCAAGATGGATTTTTGGTTTTCATTCTGAGCAGAACAGTCCCCTAAAAGCTTTATGTGTGTAATCTGTTGGAGGGCAGTGTTTAACAGCACCTGCTCTCTCTACAGCCGCTGTAATCTTCAGCTTGTTAATCTAATTGTCAAGGGAGGCTTTTTGGGGGGCTCGTATCATAAAGATTGAAGGTGTTACTTTCTACGTCGGCGTAAAGCTGCCTTTCTAATCTCATCCCTCTGTTTGATTGCACTTTTGATCTCTCCACGGTAGTCAAAGAATATTAACAACTCTGTCAGACCAACATGGCTACAGTAGCTGCTACCTGCGCTGTTGCTTCACCTGCGCTAATCTTTTCTTTTCCCGCAGGGCTCAGCAGCACAGGAGCCTATTGTGCGTTCGGCCCGCTGCATGCTCGACAGCTCCACTTACCTTATAGAAACGGCTCGCTCGCTGGTCCTCAACCCCAAAGACCCCCCCACCTGGTCCATTCTAGCTGGCCACTCCAGGACGGTTTCAGACTCCATTAAAAGCCTCATCACCTCCATTAGGTTGGTGTTAATCACTTCTGTTTCTGCACGACTGGTGTGAAGCAAAATTGCAATAGCGTCCTCGCAGCTGGAGGAAAATAGTTTCTGAATTTGGGGGTGTGGGTGTTATTTTTTAATGTCTGCTCAGCTAGGCAGTAAATAACAGCTTTAAAGTTCCTAAGATCCCTGCAGTTTTCTAATAGATTAGATATCAGAGTAAAACAGTGGTGACGGCTCAGGACTATAGTAAGCAGCAGCTCATTGGTTTTATGTTCTGGATCAGTTTTTGATGAAATCCTGTTTTTGTATGATTGCTCCTGCATATGTCCTGATTTCTTTATAAATCTTTAATATTCCTTTTTATTTCTGGTGACAGGGACAAGGCACCAGGTCAGAGGGAGTGCGATTACTCCATAGATAACATCAATAAGTGTATCCGGGACATTGAGCAGGCTTCCCTGGCTGCAGTTGGTCAGACCCTGCCCTGCAGAGATGATATCTCCATGGAAGTGAGTTCAACTGCCCCGTCAGCTCTGTCTTGTTTGACTGAAATAACGGAGATCTGTAGCCGCTCTGTTGTGACTTATACTGCAATTTTCTGCTGGTGTAACTCAACAGGCACTCCAGGAGCAGCTGACATCTTCTGTGCAGGAGATCGGTCACCTGATTGATCCCGTCTCCACCGCGGCCCGAGGCGAGGCTGCCCAGCTGGGACATAAGGTGCTGGTCTTGCCATATATCACCTAACCACAGTGTTTTCTGCGTGGTTTGATTCCTTGATGCGTTTTTAACTATCTTCCAGGTGACCCAGTTGGCCAGTTACTTCGATCCACTTGTTGTAGCATCAGTGGGCCTGGCCTCGAAGCTGCATGATCACCAGCAGCAGATGACCATCCTGGATCAGACCAAGACCCTGTCTGAATCTGCCCTCCAGATGCTTTATGCTGCCAAAGAAGGCGGAGGAAACCCAAAGGTACAGAACTGGTCCTGTAGCTGCTGCTCTGTGCAGATCACCAGTTTGAATGAGCAGATTAAAAAAGTAATGAAGTCCATTGTCTTCAAGAGTAGGTCTTTGTTTTAAAGAGAGCCAGAACATTTTTATTGTTGAGCTTGAAGAATTTTCCTCCTCCCCAGGCCATACCTCTTCTACATTCTTCTTAATCATTTGTATTGAATTGAGCTGGAAAAAAAAGCCCCAGGAGTTCTGCCTGTGTTTAATAACTCTCTGTTATTGTTAGAAATGATTTTAAAATTCCAGTAATATTTTTTTTAAACCTGCTCCCTGCAAAACCTTTAACACTCCTCTGGAGTGATGTTACGCCCCCTTTAGTGGCGCAGCAGTGGTGGAGCTACATAACTATTCACTGTGTTCAGCCTCGAGCCTAGTCGTGATATGAATTGGGGGCTTGTCCGGGATGTTATGAACTTGTAGTGGAAAATAGAGTTATAAAAATAACAGATTTTTACAGAGTAAATTGAGAGTATTGTCTTGCAACCTTTAGTGTGTGTGCTGCTTGTGGAAAGCCCTTTTGCAGAGATGTGTACCGGTAATATATTTTTTTATAATCAAACTCACTTAACATTATTGAATTGATTACATTTGATGATCTGTACGCTGTGTTTGTGAAGGACTCTTTTAGTCTTGGTAATCAGTTAATTTCTGACCTTCCATTAGTATAACCTTTCTCACCAGTGAGCGTATCAGAGCTAATGGAGCTTTAAATAGTTTGTCGCATAGACACTGTCACATTTGAGCCAGGGTTTGAATCAACAAGTCACATTTGCAAATAACTGCCACAATAATCCTCATTTACTTGCATAATTTTCTTAACAGCTCGGTCTTTCAGCTGGTTTTTTGCTTATTTTCGTCAGCTTACAGTAGTAAATTTAGACAGCATCACGGAGATGTTGATCAGCTGTTTGTGTCCTCAGGCGTGCCACACTCATGACGCCATCTCAGAGGCGGCCCAGCTGATGAAGGAGGCCGTGGACGACATCATGGTGACGCTGAATGAGGCGGCGAGTGAAGGTGGAATGGTGGGGGGCATGATGGAGTCCATTGCTGAGTCCATAGGCAGGGTGAGTGGGAAAGTGTTTAGATGGAGATCATTAATTTATTCTGACAGGAAGGTTTTTATTTTTTATTGAACTGATTTTCTCCTCTTTTGTCTGATGGAAAAACCTAAGTTTTCCTGTAAGAACGGTGACTGTTCTTAGAAGAGTGTCCTTGTCAGTGGTTCAGTAGATGACGACACCTCATTATGTTGACAGTGTGGTTAATAATTGATGATCTGCTCATATGCAGACAATAATCCACTTAAGTCAGAGCTCAGCCAACTTTTTTTTTTGTTTTCATTTTTTATTTCACCAAATGATCTACAAGTATAGACAAGTCAGCAATTTTGGTTGAGATGTAAAAACAATATTAGGGTTATTGTGGTGTCTTTTTCTAATGTCATTATTTATTAGCTCATTTTTATTTATTTTAAAGCATCTGAACCTCCTATAGTTTTTCACCTCTAAGAGGAAATCTGCCTGCTCTAAAGGGACACTATTTTAGGACTCGTGCTGTGTAAATGGGCCATTAAAAATGTTTAATCAAATTTAAATTAAAAGGTCAAAACTCTCTGAAATACATAAAATGTTTTTGTTCTGAGGTGGTATTGAGCTAAATTAAATAAATATACTCAGGATTTCTATGAGCAGGTGGATCTATCTTTACAGCTGGATGAAGGAACTCCTCCTGAACCCGAGGGCTCCTTTGTGGACTACCAGACCACGATGGTGAAGTTCTCCAAGGCCATCGCCATCACGGCACAGGAAATGGTGAGCTCTGGCTGCAGATGGAGGGATAAAGTTTTAAACCACAGAGCCAAAACATCCTTTTGTTTCTGCTGATGCTCTCTGTAACCAGATGACTAAATCAGTGACCTGCCCAGAAGAGCTCGGTGGTCTTGCCTCTCAGGTGACTGTGGATTATGGGCAGCTGGCTCACCAGGGACGTCTGGCTGCAGCCACCGCAGAACCAGAGGAGGTGAGAATCCACGCACGCTTCACAGACTCACTGATAAGCAGAAATGTTCTCTCTCTTACTCACAGCAGCTCTAACAATCTGAGATCAAACCGAAACATCTTCCTCTTCTTCCTCTTTCTCTCTCTTATGAAAACTTTTCCTTATCACCTTGAGGACGGCGGTGTGTGCAAATATTGCACTAATAGGCACACGGCTCTTATCTTGTGTGTAACCATCTGCTTGAAACCCTGTTGGTTGCCATGGCAACATTGTGCCTCTATGAGTCTTAAAGCCTATAGTGATGCCTGTAATGAAGTACCACCCACCCATGAATTGCAGCAAGGAAGTTAAAGGTGTAGTGCCAGCATTTCCTCTTTGAGAGCTTGAATTTTTACTTTTTCCCACGATGCACCAGTTTAGGAGAGGATTTTTATTGTCGTGACTTAAACAAGCGTAATTTAAAGCTGCTTTGTGCTCTCAGGTTGCTTTCCAGATAAAGACGCGGGTGCAGGAGTTGGGCCATGGCTGCATTTATCTGGTCCAGAAGGCTGGAGCTCTGCAGCTCAGCCCCACAGACAGCTTCTCCAAGAGGGAGCTCATTGAGTGTGCACGAGCAGTCACGGAGAAGGTAAGCAGTGAGGTCAGAATGTTGGAGCACGTTTGACTTAGAAGGTAGAAATTGTTTTTTTCTATGTATTTTGACCTTTTAGAGTCTGATTTGTCTGTCACATCACATCTTCTTAAGCTAGGGGTAGCACTGACCCAACATTAGTATCATTCTAAGTAGGGATGCATCGATACTGGCATCGGTATCGGCCCGATACCAATATCGATATCGGTTAAAGTTACCCGATACCAAGAACCGATACCAGTGGCTTCACTGTCTGTGACTTGTGATTTCTGTTGTACTTTCCTATATTGAACACTAGGGGGAGCTATTGAGCTAAAGAGGAACAGTGTGGGTTGAGAGCTGGAGATGGTGCCAAATAGTTCATTTTATTTGGTTAAAATGTGGAAAACTGCAATAATTTCACTGTGAAATCACAGAAAATGGTTATTTTTCACCTTATATTTTAGTTTTGTGATCATTTTTTAATATATTTTATTTTTTTATCTAACTCAGTCATTTGTTGTAAAAAGCAGAGAAGAAAACATAAAACCTGTATTCCAATTTGTTGCATTTTTTTTGTGTGGTAGAAGTATCGGTATCAGTACTCGGTATCGGCGAGTGCTCAGATTTAAGTATCGGTATCGGATCGGTTTTGAAAAAAGTGGTATCGGTACATCCCTAATTCTAAGAGCACGAGTCAGCTTTTAGTTAGTGTCCTTCCTAGACGTTAGGATTTATTTTATTATGTTTTTTTTTTATAGAGCAAATCTCTCTAATACAATAACGATTCACCGTGGGGAATAATTTAACCTCAAATTTATTTGCTCATTAAGCCACTATTCTCACTGTTGCTGACAAACTTTGAACTGCATTTGAATGAAAGCTTTCCAGAATGTTTCAAAACATTTGCAAGGGTTCCTTTATCTCCGTGCATTAATCTCAGGGTCACGTTCTTGTGTTGCAGGAATTTTGAACAGGTCAAAAAATTGCATGACAGATTTCCTCTTATAGCCGTGATCTGAGTTGTCACTGGCGTCTGGAACTCCTCTACAACCGATCAGGAACTCTCTGGAGGGTTTGCAACCAGACTGCAAATAAGATGAGAGTAAAGTGCAAACAAATTCAACTGTAAATAAAACTCTCCATTTTGACAGTTGCACAACGTGGCCAAATCTAGTGTTGTGTGTACCAATTCGATGTGATTTCACCTGAAAATGTACATATCCCACCGTTTGTCTAAAACACACAGACCCCTGGCTTTACAGTTACACATTTAACTTTTTTTATTCACAATAAAGTCTTTAAGGACTCATCTATTATTTGAAAAAACTCTATATTTATGCAGATTCCCCCTCCCTTTAGTTATGTCCACTACCCCTCTCCATTTGCGGTGATCCCCCACTCATAGTGAGTGAAAATCAGCTGGAATGAAGTCATCAGCTGACCCCCTGTTCTGCTCCTTTGTGTTGCAGCTTCATGTGTGCAGAGGAGAAACAAACACATTTAAAACGATACATAAAGCATCATGGTGTAGTTTGAGGACAGCCAATGAGATGCACACAAACTTTTTCTAAAACAGAACCAGATATTTTAATTAAAGCACATTTTTATGCAACTGTTGATGCAATTTTAAATGCAGCATCTCGCCATGTTTCACTTGGTAAAGCTGCATGTATTCTTTCCATATTTTCCCATTTATTTAGTTATTCTTGGAGAGATCGGCTTTCAGGTTGAACTCGCACAGGTTTAGAAGAATATAGGTTTCACATATCTCATTATAGGAGGTGAAAACTGGTGCCTGCTGTTACCATTCATGAAACCACGCCATCCTGTCGGTGTACAGTTAGCTATAATAGCACATCTCCATGCCGCGACCCTCCTTCATTTGCATGCCACTCTGAGTCAGTGGTTAGTTCCAGATTAGTATTAAAGTGAAATAATTTGCAGTTTGATATGTGCAGCCTGTGCCTTGTTGAAGTGTACCTCTTGGAGTTTTTTCATTTATGAGAGAGGAGAAACTCAGGACTTGTTTAAAATTGTGCAGCAGAGGTTTAATTCATAATTAGCTTTTCTCACTTCATGTTGTTTCATTTTTTTATTGTGTAATTCTGGAATAGCATGTGCAAACCCCTCTGAGTAGTACCAGTACATTTCATAGATCCTTTTATATTTATATATATTTTGGTTTTTGATGTATTTCTTCACACATTCCAGGTGTCCTTGGTGCTGTCTGCACTGCAGGCGGGGAACAAAGGCACCCAGGCCTGCATCACAGCAGCCAGCGCTGTTTCTGGGATAATCGCTGACCTGGACACCACCATCATGTTTGCCTCCGCCGGAACGCTGAACCCTGAAAACGAAGAGTCTTTTGCTGATCACAGGTGCAGTGACCCGAACACAAACAGTACAAGCATTTAACACTTTGCTGCTGAGCAAAAAAACATACAGAGAGTATGAAAACAAGCATTAAGTTCTAAAAAAAATGGTGCAAAGCAATCTTAGGTGTATACTCTATTTTTTTTTTGTACTAATGTGCTTCTGTTTTTGTAAACAACTCTCTTGGGAGAAAGATAGTTTGCATACTGCCAGTGCTCCGACGCACCTTAAGGAGCAGATTGTCACACGATGCGTCCCATCCCTCAGGGAGAGCATCCTGAAGACGGCCAAGGCACTCGTGGAGGACACCAAGCTGCTGGTTGCAGGAGCTGCATCCACCCAGGAGAAACTGGCTCAAGCTGCCCACTCCTCGGCCAAAACCATCACCCAGCTCACAGAGGTGGTCAAACTGGGGGCAACGAGCATGGGTTCAGACGATCCGGAGACCCAGGTGATAAAAACACATCTGTAAATCTCATTCTCTTTAAATCTCTTGTTTCATTTCACTTTGTATCACTTCTTTCCTCTGAGCTCACGACTCCGTCTCTGCTCTCCACTAAGTCTGAAGTATCATGTCTAGCTTGGAGTGATAAGTGCTAAATCCTCTCCCTAAGGCACGGCCGATAAGCCTGTACTCTGACCATTGTGCTTCATTGATTCCAACCCGTTCTCCTCAGGTGGTTCTGATAAACGCGGTGCGGGACGTGGCCAAGGCTTTGGCTGAACTCATCGGTGCCACCAAATGCGCTGCCGGGAAAGCGCCCGACGACCCGTCCATGTATCAGCTGAAGAGCGCCGCCAAGGTAAAGGAACAGATGACTGTCACGTCTCTTTCATGTGTGGATCAATTTCACTTGAAGCCCGATCACTGATGGGATCAGACCGTAGACACGGATCCTGAAAATGTCCTCTGTCTGGTTTGATGTATCAGGCAGCACCAAGCTTTTTATACAAGGAATCAGAGGCGGCTCTTATCAAGGTCTTTTTTTTCTCATATCTGCAGGACCAGAGCTGTCTCTGAGATATGGTGTGTATGTATTTTTCAGTGTGAAGGAGGAGGATGGTGTGCTTTACTGAGAGATATCTGGAACTAGATTTTTCTGGAGTGTCACTTCAGGAACTGCAGGAAAGCAGTTTCTCTTTGCTTTTTATTCTTTTCTGATTTGTTCAAATGTCGACCTACATAAGGTCTCGCCTAAAGTTTCTCAATTTTAGAATAAAAAAGAATTTCCTAAAGTTCTTATTGTCTTATGAGGTGTAATTTTACTTCAATTTGACATAGAAAGCTTGTAAAATTAAAGATGCTGTATTATTTAGATAAAGAATAAAACTGAGTGATTCAAAGATTATGCTAATTCTATATTCAGTCACAGCCAAAACCTTTGAGGATATCACAAATACAAAATGTCACAAAAAATGGAAAAACACTGAGGCAGCAAATTTTGTGACAGTTAATATATTAGTCATTCTCAAAACTTCTGACCTCAGCTGTGTGCAGAACAACATGTTGGGCTGTAGGCTAGACATTTTTGGCCTTTCTGAAGTGTATTTCTGTGTTAAAGTTAAAATCTTACTTCTTGAAGATGGCTTCCTGAACAAACTGGAGAAATAGTTGCCTTCCCTCAGGACTGATGAGCTAACAGCTGGTCTGAGCACAGCCAGGACCTAAATGTGTTGCTGCTATCTTAAAACAGCTCCAATATTCAAAATTTCCCAGAGTCTCGTTCAAATTTTGGAGGAAAACTCTTACGCATTTTCTCAAGTTTGCAGTTCCAGTTATTTACATGGAATTGTCTGTTTTTTTATAAGTGCCAGCAGCAAAATATAGCAAAATATAGCACTTTGGTACTTCAGGGGTTCAGTCCAGTTTGAATTTTTTTGCCAAATTAACCGCATGATTTAAAAATGGAAACGTATAAAATAAAATTTGCATAAAGTGCAGTAAGGTTCTAGAGATTGGAGCTGTTTTAAAGGCATCATTTGCAACTTTTTCATATTTTTAAATCTTTTCCTTGAGCCAGTCTGTGCTAATATGACCCTTTACAGAGTTAATGAAACGTCACTTAGCCCCATCTGGTGATTAGATCCGGAATACCACGATTGTAAGATCTCCGTCGCCGTCACGGTACCCAGGAAGTCACGTGTCTCATGAGGGTTAGGCTAACCCAAAGTGGCTAGCTGTTATGCTAGCGCTGGGATGTTTTTAGCTCATGATTCCTGATTTTTTTCCATCTCTCCCTGCTTGAACACAGCTGATTTCTTTGAAGGAGTAAATAACCGCTCCTGTAGAAAGCTATGAAGGCTGAGGAGACATTTCAATAGTTAGATTTTGCTGTTTCTAAGCAGAAACTGTGCGCTAACTTTCTATGGCAGTGATTTAAATCGGACACCAGAGGGAGCCCAAAACAAGCAAAACTGCATATTATCACTTTAAGATCAGCTTGACTTGGACTAGACGTTAGCTCATGTAGAACGTTAACAGTGTTCCCACAAACAAAGGCTGTTCAGGAAGCTGTCTGCAGTGGATAAGATGGTAATAATTTATTACTTTTGCACAAAACCATACTTTAAAAACAGTTTAAAGAAATACCTTAAAGCAGAACCTTCAGAAGAGACGAGCTCTTCCTGGTTTATTATGTATTTTTGACAGAAGTATTACTTTTTATGGCAGATCTTAAAGCCTAAATTCTCTCTAATCAAATAAAAACGTTAAACATTTTCCTGAGCACTTCCCTGTGCTGAGACAAACCACAGATCTCAGTTTTTGCATTGACCTTCGTACAGCTGTGGTCACTGAATGCAATAAACTGACCATCAGGTACCTCTTTGCCTTGACAACTTGGTACAAATAACCTCAGAAAATATTTTTTTTCTTACACGAGGAGCCTTTACATCAACCACCACATGTAGCTGTTCCACGGGGTTCCTTGTTTTCTCATCTAAATGGAATTAGGGCCACCCGTGGACTCGCTCGTGTTGACACATTGTTTCTGCTCCTCCAGCATATGGTGACCTCCATCCAAGTCCCGGTGATCGTGTTTCTCAAATTCCAAACCTAAGACTGAACCGTTAGCTGGACGTGGCACAGACAGCCAAATGTGTCACAGTGACTCAGTAAAATCTCAACCTTTTTCCTGAGTCAGTAAATAAACTGTGTTGCCAGCAGTGAATCACTGTTTTCACTTGAAATGCATCCTACTGTTTTCTCTTCCTTGTTCTTATTTAAAGCATATCCAGCAGGGATTCTGACTGTGTAGAGAATCAGAAAGCAAAAACGATTTTTTTAATAAATGTTCCTCCCTCCCAGAGGGAAGAGCTCCACCTCCTGGTTGGAGTTCAACCTTTAACGTTGCTCTCGTTCTCGTTAGGTCATGGTGACCAACGTGACGTCTCTCCTAAAAACGGTGAAGGCAGTGGAGGATGAAGCCACTCGGGGGACGAGGGCACTGGAGGCCACCATCGAGTTCATCAGGCAGGAGCTGACGGTGAGCGCTCCTGACAGGATGAGCCTTTTCTCTCTAGTCTGTTGAGAGTTAAATGACGAGACGCACGGCCTGTGCACAAAGCTGGTTATAAAAGGGTCAGGGATATCTATGTCTATTATTCTGGACAACACAGGGGAGCTTTTTGTTCTTTCTTTTTCTTTATTATCAGTCCAGCTCCACTCCTCCTCCTCCTCTCGCAGCCCCTGCAGGTTTCCCACAGCTCTTATCGGGGTTTCAGCCAGAGTGAGAAATGAAGAAGATTTCAAGAGCTTGTTTTTGTGTAATTTACTTCTAATCCTCATCAGAGGACCTCCAGCCCGAACGGAGGCTTTACCAAAACCTGCAGCTGAACCCAAATCCAGCAAAGTTCTTTAAGTTTTGTGTCCGCCGTGTTTGTTTACGTAACCTCTCTGAGCTCCAGCCCAAATCCAGCCAGCTGTGTTTGTGGTCAGGTGTTCCAGTCCAAGGACGTCCCAGACAGGTCCACTTCACCCGAGGAGTTCATCCGTAAAACAAAGGGCATCACCATAGCAACAGCCAAAGCGGTGGCAGCAGGCAACTCCGCCCAGCAGGAAGACGTGATCGCCATGGCCAACCTGAGCCGCAAAGCCGTCTCTGATATGCTAGCTACCTGCAAGGTGCTAATCCACTCCACACCTCCACGCCTCACACACACAAACACCGGCCTGCCAGGGAGCAGCAGCCTGCTGAGAGCTCATAAAGCAGAGTCAGCGCTAGGCTGCAGGAAGGGACGAATCATCAGTCAGGATGTCCTTCAGCACCTGTAAGAAGGAAGAATAGAGACGATTGGGATCTCTAGGTTTTGATATTAACGCATCACAAAAAAAGCAAGATGAGTCACATATTTTGATTTAAAGGTTTCTGACCTCACATGACACACTTTTTACCCGACAAAGAATTTTAAAAAAAAAAAGAAGCTGTCACTTTTTAGAAATTCTTATTAAATGTCCCTTTCACCATTTTTTTTGTTTAACTTCACAGCAAGCAGCTCATCATCCTGAAGTGAGCGAGGAATTGAAAGTCAAGGCCTTGCAGTACGGCTCTGAGTGCACCACCAAATACATCAACCTCCTGGAGGAAGTGCTGCAGGTTGGACCCAAGAGTCTCACAAATACAGGACAGGATCGTTCATGTTTGGGTGTCCAGCTCAGGATTTAGGGGACCTATGTGTGTTTATCTGTGACTTTGAGGACATTTATAATAAACCTGTTCTAATTTATTAAACATTATGTTGATTGGGGAGGCTTGGAAAGGAAAAATAAGCCTAAAAAAATAAAACACATGAACCTATATCAGGTTTTTCAGAAAAAACTAATCGTGACCTGATCTTTACCTAATCATGCTATGACCTTTTTGCTTCCTGTGTGTGTGTGTGTGTGTACACACACAAGTTACCATCTTGGTCACTTGTTTTCAGGTGCTGCAGAGACCCACGCTGGAGCAGAAGCAGCAGCTGGCTGGGCACTCGAAGCATGTGGCTGCATGTGTGACGGAGCTCGTCCAGACAGCTGAGGCCATGAAAGGTGATGACATACACACACACACACACACACATATACATATATTTAGGACTAATGATGACCTTTAGTTACTGGTACCACCATTCAGAGAGATGTGCTGTTTTTAATGTTGTTTCTTTGGTTTTTAAAGATGCTTTTCATGAAAGTTTCTGAATTTTCCAAAAGGTTTTGGCAGCAGACTTATTTATTTCTTACAAATAATAGCTAATATAATAGATTTAGACAATCTGAACTTGTGTTTGTATCAAGTTAATCAGTCATCGTGTGTTCTTGGACGCTTTTCTCTTCAAGTAGAACTTATAAGCAATAAATAACGAGCAGATTTTAATTTCTATGAAACTGTGAGTCATCATTCTGGAGACCCAGCAGAATGAAGGTGGCTGATCCAAAATTACAGAATAAATTCAGCTTGAAACGGGGGCGGGAAAGACTCCCAGTTGGAGCCAACTCAATTTGATCAAATATATTTAAATTAAACAGGATGGGATTGTGGAAATGTTAGTCAAAGGAGCCCTAATCCTCCTGTGCATGAATAACATTACAGCACAATGTGAGTCGAGCCACCAAACCTGTCTGCGTCGCTAATAAAGACGCCTCGTGAAAATCACCGTGGAATAATAAAATCCAAGCACAAAGTGACCGCCGTGCAAAGTCCAGAAGAAGCCCTTTGTGATGGTTAAAGCACAAACAAACGTTTTCTCCAGATGCTGCAGTAGTGCATGTGACAGGAGTAATAGATTGTGTTTGGATGAGAATTAGATTTCATTGCACAGCCTGACACACAGTGGGGCTATCCACTTCACCTCTCTAATGTCCCATGTGCTCTCTCTCTTTCTCTCGTTCTGCTCTCCTCTTTCCTCGCTGCTTCAGATGGAGGTAAGTGGGATATGGTGTGTTTTGTTCCCTCAGATCACCTTACACGGGGAGGGTGGGGGGGGGGCAGAGGAGATCGCCCTTTAATCTAGAAAAACATCATCCCATCTGCTTCACCGAGCTGTCTGCAAACAGCTCTGTTTAAAAAAAAGAGAGAAAAATCTAAATATGTTCAGCTTATCTTTGAGGCATTGTTGTCAATCTGCAAACAAACAGCATTGTTGTTTGCTTTACTGCTTTTTACTCGGCGTGCTAAAGAAAAGCCTGTTCACTAATCAATGCCCGCCTTCGATCTCCTTCCAGGATCTGAGTGCGTGGACCCCGAGGACCCCACCGTCATCGCCGAGACCGAGCTCCTCGGAGCCGCGGCGTCCATTGAAGCTGCAGCCAAGAAACTAGAGCAGCTCAAACCCAGGGCCAAGCCCAAGGTAATGAACCCCCCCCCCATCCACCCACGTAAACCCACACACACACACACACACGGCTTCCTAATCAGCCGGTGACGAGGAAGTGCAGAGTAGGCTGGAAGAGGTGACTCTGACTTTGAAGTGGAGTCATCGTTTTCTAACGTGGAAGGGAGAGAATGAGTCCATTACACACCGAGCTCCAGCTTTCTTCAAAGCTACTTTTGAACTTTATTTTGAGTTGCCAGTAGATGCAATTACACAGCTGGGCTGTCGAGCTTATCTTGGACCGAACTCAGATGTGTGATGACCTGTTGACCCTTTGTGGAGGAGGGGAGGGGCTCGTTGAGCATTTTTCTTTGTTTTTTATGGTGGTGTTTATTTCTGAACCACACAGAGGGTCTCTAAATGCAGATTAAACAACATTTTTTATAAATCGGGCTCGTCTGCATGATTGTGTTGTTTTTCTGTTTGTCTGTTTTCAACAACTGTCTGTGTGACATGAAAGCACATATATTTAGGTTGACCCAGTTTTTAGTACATAAGCTCTGTTTCATGCTATAATTCCACCGCTGCAGACTGTGCATATGAGGATATTTGTGTTTATGAAAGGAGATTATTACATTTTCCATTTTAACATGTTAGCAGCTCCCCCTAGTGGACGTTTAGAAGCCAATTTGGGCTATTTAATGTGAAAGTTGAAGTTAATTTTCTCCTTTTTAATGACTGATCATGTTCTCCGCCTTGCATCTATAATTTGTGAGCTGCAAAACCTTTTTGGATAAAAAAAAACAGGTTTTGTTTGTGATTATTCTAAAAAGCAACATTTATCTGTGTATTTATGATTTTATTTGATAGCTTGAGCATGTTTTTTGCAGACAAACCAGCAGAAGAAAAGGCTAAATGTAACTTTTAATGCATTCAGCTCACAGTTTCAAACAGATGTTTAGGTTTGATCTCTTTTCCTAACAACTACCTCACTTCTTCTTTCTTCCTCTGTTGTACTCCTCTGCTCTCTGCGCCTTCATGCCTCCCACCCTGTAAGGGCGGACGAGCTCTCCTGCTCCCAGCATGCATTCCTCTTCCTCTCCCCCCCACTCCTCCTCCTCCCTCCTAACCCCTAAGCCATTGTAGACCTGGAAGCCTTCTGTGCAGGGCTCTGTCTGATATGTTTGATATATTAGGTTGTTATTCAGTCCAACTATATATCAAACATATTCCTACAGTGTCCCGCCCTGTCTCCAGCCACGTGTTGCCTTATGTGTTTATGGAGGTCTGTGGTCAATCCCGTCCTGTTGGCTGCCGATGCAGAGACGGCCATTTGTTAAATGTCCCTGAACTGAATCCCACCCCCCACCCCTCTCAGATCCTCGTGGGCTGTTAGCTCAGGATTTGGGATGCTGATTTCTACATTCACATGTTGCTCCTGATGTAACCTAAAATATTTAATTTAGGCTTTTTGTGACAATAATCTGAATTTTATAGTATTTAGATTTTTGTCCTTTTGTAACATACTCAGATTTTTTTTGTTTTTAGGACTAAAGTAGCATTTTTCTTTTCTTCCAGCAGGCAGATGAGACGCTGGATTTTGAGGAGCAAATCCTAGAAGCAGCCAAGTCCATCGCTGCAGCAACTAGCGCTCTGGTCAAATCAGCGTCTGCAGCTCAGAGAGAACTGGTGGCACAAGGAAAGGTCAGTCTGTCCCACTCTGAGACAGATGATCAAATGGACATTTAATAAATCAAAACAATACTTAATGTGTTTTTTCCTGAAATTCTCCCTTAGGTGGGATCCAACATAGCCAATGCAATCGATGATGGCCAGTGGTCTCAGGGTCTCATATCAGCAGTAAGTTTTTTTGTTGTTGTTAACACAATAAGATAAAATGGCGCCAGCCTGAGTGCATGTATGAACTTGTTCCTGCTGCAGGCCCGTATGGTTGCAGCAGCCACCAGTAACCTG
Organism: Callopanchax toddi; assembly: GCA_006937965.1. Classification (NCBI taxonomy): domain Eukaryota; kingdom Metazoa; phylum Chordata; class Actinopteri; order Cyprinodontiformes; family Nothobranchiidae; genus Callopanchax; species Callopanchax toddi. The sequence goes on from SSNR01000001.1 coordinate 3,974,427, forward strand.
TGTGAGGCCGCCAACGCCTCGGTGCAGGGACACGCCAGCGAGGAGAAGCTCATCTCTTCAGCCAAGCAGGTCGCTGCCTCCACAGCTCAGCTGCTGGTGGCCTGCAAGGTGAAGGCGGACAGCGACTCTGAAGCCATGAGGAGGCTACAGGTAACAGAGATTTTACAGTCTAAACAAATAGCTGTGCACGCTGGCTAACATTTCTTGGAATATCTTTTATCAAAAGGCTGCCGGTAACGCTGTGAAGCGAGCTTCAGACAATCTGGTCAAAGCGGCTCAGAAAGCAGCGTTTGACAAGACGGAGGATGACAGCGTCGTGGTGAAGACCAAATTCGTCGGAGGCATTGCTCAGGTGAGACGAAATCTAAGGAGAAAACTCCCTGTGAAGGATGGAACGCCAATCTTTTTTCCACGGTTTGGTTTGCCCTTTCCCGCTGAATGTTACTGAGTGTTTGTGCTTCTTGCTGATATGCTGAAATGCCACGGTTGTTTTTCTGAAATTCCGATGAGCTCCTGCAGATAAAAACAGCCCATCAGATCTGTTTCAGTGCTGTGTATCAGGTTTGTTAGATGTTAACAGCTGCAAAATATCACATATCTGAAGACTTCTTTTTCTGCTGCAGCGGAGGATTTGTTTCCCTTTCATCGATGCAAAAACAAAAAAGGAACTAATGCGATATCTGGTTTGTTTTTTTTACTTTGTTCTTTTGCATTGTGATTGGGTTCTCCTCTCAGTCAGGGGTTCGCCTGAGCTGGGCTTCAGCTTGTCACTTTATACTTCCTGCTTGCTGTCAAACTGAGGGGAGTCTGGGACACGACTGTCACTTTAACCACTTCAAACTGACACTTCTACATACCTGAGAAAAATAAAGCTCAGGTTTTATTTTTATCATATTTTTATTTTTACAGTATCATTCTCCAAAGAACTGCATCAAAAATGTTTTTAGGATTTTATTTTGTTTGTTTGTTTTATTTTATTCATACTCCACGAGAAGCAAGAACTTTGTTCTCGCTGGGGGTCAGCGAGAGCATAAATGACGTCATTTTGTTCTCGTAGACCCAGTTCGACAGCGCTAACGGCTTGTTCTTGTGCACATCAGCTGAGCCAAACTTTTTTCTGTAGGACATCTGAGAACAACTGCTGTGATTGGTCAGAAAGGGAAAATAAGTGTGGTTAGTGTGGGTAGTGGTTGACGTTGTACGTTGCTGTGACTTTTTCTCCGGCGCCTGCTTTGCGCGAACGAACCTGAGGAGGCATGCGGGTCTGGATCGACCAACGCTGGTCCGTCGCTGGTCCGGGACCAGCGCTGGCCACGAGGGTTAGTGCGTGTGATCCAGACCTGCATGCCTCCTCAAGTCCGCACTGGTCCGGGACCAGCGAGGACGGATCGTTTCAATCTGGCAACACACACCCTCTACATACACACACCTGATACGCACACCTGGCTGCTTGACACATCGCTGAAGGAGTTTGGCAGCTGAGTTCCGGGGAGTATGAATGATCCCTGCTGAAACTAACTTTTGTCTTGTTCTCGGAGCTCCCCCAGCGAGAATGAAGTTCTTGCTTCTCATGGAGTATGAATCGGCCTTAAGTGTCATTACCTAATTGTTACATTATTTCAAAGAGATGGAATATTATTATTGTTTTAAGATATGTGTGTGTGTGGGGGGGGGGGGTTCGGAAACCATTATAAATGTTTTCACTTCCTACAGATCCCTTTAACAGTCTACTGTACTAACTATGATTGTAAATATTTTATTTAGGGTATATATATATATATATATATATATATATATATATATATATATATATATATATATATATATATATATATATATATATATATATATATATATATAATGTGTGTGTGTTTATATATATATACATATTATATACATATGTATATGTATGTACATAGTAACATATAAACACATTTTGCTTTGATCAGTTACTTTGTGTTAATTTGATCCTTTGTAAATCATATTTAGTATTTAATTTGTCAAAAACACCAAAACAGACTAAGAAGCCTAGAAGTCTTTTGTCTTTTGATGTAAAATTATGACATCTTCTGACCAGCAGGGGGCAATAAAGCTGCACGAGAAAGTCTGACAAGCTGATCAAGAAGCTTTAAACGAAACAGTGAAAACTTTCAGATTCCTGTCAGCTGTTCTTCGTCTCCTCAGATCATCGCAGCTCAGGAGGAGATGCTGAGGAAGGAGCGGGAGCTCGAGGAGGCTCGGAAGAAGCTGGCTCAGATCCGACAGCAGCAATACAAGTTCCTGCCCAGCGAGCTGAGGGAGGACGAGGGCTGACAGAGGGCGCACACGGTGTGTGTGCTGAAGATGTGCTGATGAGACTGAAACGGTTAACGATGAATATACAGCACTTGAAACAGGCCTGTTAGGTGAGAAAAAAACAAAACAAGTGCCTGTGCTCTGTAGTGTATTTGTGCGAGTGTAAGTGTGTGTGGCGTGTGTATTTGTCAGTGAATGGCATCAACATTTAATAAGACGGTTATTGTTTGCAATCTGACAGTTGGATTAGGTTGTTTTGACCTTGTGGGTATTAGTGCATCATGTGCATTCCTGACTGTTACAGGCATGAATTAAAGAAAAGGGGGAAAAAACGTTTGAAATCACAGAATGTTCTGCAATCAGTGAAGGTTTGAAGCAAAGAGGACTGAGCTCATAACTTCTCCAACTAACTTGATTTTAAATGTATGAAAAATAATCTTCAGCACTCCTACAAAGCAGTAAGACTGGTTTGCATGCACCATAATCTCAACTCAAACCAATCAACCTACTAACCTATAGAATATCTCCAATATTAACCAGGTGACTGCAGTTAAACCAACAGTTTTCTTTTTTTTAATTAAGAATTTTTACTTAAAATTGTTCATTTTGATGCCAAATAGAGAGAGTCTGAGTGGGAAAAAAAATAAAAAATAATAACACCACTGACCAATATTTATTATATCTTATTAATAAACATGTATTATCAATTGATTTTTTTTTTTTACAAATTCCTATAAAAACAGAGTTATAAAGTGTATTACTCAGAGAATCTGGATGAAATGTGACCAAAAAATGTAAAAAATGATTGCTGCTTGTGTATTATTCCAGTCGATGATATCCCACTGAGAGCGGTGTGAGGTGTTTCTATTAACCTTTCTCTCTTATGTCCTTTAGGTTTAACTCCCCAGCCACGTTCCCTCTATACCGTACACACACAGTCACTGCCTTGTCTCTGTAATATATATTACACTGAATATTCTAGCAATGAAATAATGAGAGTTTGGCTCTTGTGTGCAATGAAACCGGGCTTCAGGCTCCTGACTGAAATAGCATTATGCTCTGAATTTTTTTTTTTCTACTGAAGACGGCAAATTAAAGCTTCCATTATTAGAAACAGGATAAGGAGAAAAGATTTGTTTTTCTTTACTATATTAATAAATACTCTATTTGAAATGTCTCCTCAGTCTGGTCTGCGTCGTGCCTTATGAGTCTGCCCTGCAAGCAGCTGACGATCAGACTGGGGTTGCCATACAGTATAAAGCCTACCTGCCATCAGGTTTATACTGCTGATACTAAAGGGCATTTATGGATACTTTAGGATTTAGAGACTAGGCTGCGTTCAAACGAGCATGTGGCAATTTGTATCTGAAGCTGAGAAATTGTTCATCAAATCCCTCTAAACGCTGAATTCTTGGCACTTCATTTGACCACTATAAAAGGGTTTTTATTCTGTAAATGTAAGAATTAACCTAACAATCTACTGTCTGGCTGATCTGTTGGAGTTAGAACAAAGTAGTTATGAGTAGGTGTTGTGCTTTCTTTGACAGGACTGCGTTCGTTTCATTATTTGATGCTGTATGTACAATATTTATCTGGTCACAAGAGTATTTTTTGTATTCACTAAAAATAAAAACATTTGAAGGAACCTGTTTTAATGAGTGTTTTGGGGGTTTTTTTGCACATTAAAATTCAATTAACTCCATGCTGAAGCTTTGGTTCAAAATTTGTCCACAAATATGATGCTTACATTTTAAAAAGCACATTATTTTTTGCAGTTTGCAACTCTGGAGAACCAGGCAAAAGTGTTCTTTTAAAATTAACTATTCAAAAAGGTACTCATAGCAATTTGCGTGTCCAAATTTTGCTTAGAAATGACACTAATTAATAAAAAAAATTGGTTTTGCATTAAAAAAAGTTTATTTTCCAATATTCTAAAGTCAAATTACTGCAAAAGTGAGGCGTAGTTTTGCAGATTTCTTGCAAAATCCAACATTTTACCTTCCTGCCACCATACAGGCTCATATGAGGACACTGACTTCCTGCAATACAAACTTATCTTTCTGTTCAACATTGACCTCTTGTCATGTTTTTCAGGAACAAAGTCTTTAAAATATTTTACTGTTTATTGTTCAAAATCAATGATTAGATTTTATGTTTATGAGGACCTTCCAATCCCAATAACACGGGAAAATTAAAAATGCACTCCGTTTCTTTTGCGCTTGATGGTCGAAAATAGAAATAATAGTTGTCTGCTGAGCAAAATATCATGTATACATATACTTTCCAATGTTTGTATTAATCTATTTTATCTTTTATTACTATTATTATCGTTATCACCTTTTTTTGTCTGTAGTTTTGCCCTGCTTGCGTCGTTCCCATTACTGTTGCCCTACTTTGTTTTTTTATTTTTTGTCTCATTTCTCTGCCTGTCCACTCTGTTGCCTAAGTGGATGCAGCCTGTGATATATTTTATATATTATATATATATATAGATATATTATAAGATATTTTTTTAAAGCACAGCAAACAAAAGCACAAGTCTCAGGAGGTTAAGGAATCAAAATATAATATTGTAGTAAAAAAGTACATCAGGCTGTTGTCATAAAAATGGGAATAATTGAAAAAGAAACCCAATCTAATAAAAGCTTGGTAAAACAGGCCCTTTATGGAATATAATGTAATGATTTTTTAGGACATTTAAGTCAAATAATCTACCATTTTCTGCATTCTTTTTTTTTTAAAGACACCAATGTGCAACTTAACGCTTTATTCATCTCTAAGTGGGTAACCTAGTCTACTAATTTTCTAGAAAGTGACATTTCCTTGCACAGTTAGTTATTTCTGTTTTGGTCACGTTAATTGTGTGACTCTATACCGATTCTATTTACTAGGAGAGATGATAAAAGTGACTCATTGTCTTAAAGGTTGAACCACAAAGTGACTCTTTGAGTGAATAGATAAGATCATTCTACATTCTTGCCAGCAGATGTCAGTATTGTCCTTTATAGGGTTTCTGTGGCTTTTGGAGGCCTGTGTGAAAGGATTAGTAAAGCCTGCCATACCAAATATGGACATTGTGGATTCATTTTTTTCCCCTCTTTCTTCACAGACCAGACATTAAAGTATGCAGAGAGCCGCATTTGGATGTTTTGGTCAGGAATGAATTCAAATCATCCTAAAGTTCATTAACCAGAAAGTGACTCATCATGTAGAGGCTGTTAGACTCTACATTCTTTATTATAAGACTCTATTATTGTGTTAGCAGAGAGAATAAGGGGTGAAGTGGTCGGTGCCGTCCCGTGTTGTTCACATAAAGACCATATTTGGCTGTTTGAGTGTTTTGGTGTCTCTCAGGCTACGCAGCAGGGAGGAGGAACTGAAGCTATGTGTTAAGGCTCATTAAGCATCGATTTCACTCCCCCTTTCTGTCTTCAGCCTCATCCTTCAGCCACAGCCAAAAATGTTGGTCTGCTTCATTTACAGGTAGGTGTTTGTGCTGAGCATCTAAAGTCTCCAGAACCAGAACTCCAAATAAATCAAAGGCTTTTCTGTGTAACTTTATATGGTTGTTGTTTTTTTTACATTTACAGCGTTAAATTATTAAATAAATATGATTATATAATCAAAGTGAAAAGGTAAGACTTTTAAAATCATGTTATTTAAATAAATCTAAGTGATGAAGGAGAAACTGAGGTTTAAAAAAAGCAGCTCAGGAAATTTGGGTTGGGCCTTTTTCTCTCTCTCTCTCTTTCTCTCCTTTTTTCTGTGGTTGTTTTGCAAAAACCATAATTTAACCTTTTCCCTGTCCAATCTTTGGCCAAAGACGGGAATGTTTTCCTCTCCATCTTTCTCTGCAAACATACCGGCCTTTCAACAAAGTTTTGGAAAGTTCACAGAAATGTTTTAAATAATTCTATTTAAAAAAAAAACACACATGTAAGGGTTTCCACTTAATGTGGTCAAGTGAAGGTCTTTATCAGTTTGTTCAGCAGCCACTTCAAGCAAAGACATTTCTAAATGTCTCAAGCTGATAAAACAGTGGAAGTAGACGGGCTGTTTGGCTTCATTCCACTTGAAACGGAAATTTGACATGGTCCAGATCCAGAGATTGTACAGTAGAAGGCAGGAAGAAGGTCCTTTTTCTAAAGTTTCTCAGCAGTTTGCTGTTTTCTTTGCAGTGTTTTGCTTTTTAAACTAGCATCTCTTTAGTTTGGGCCTCGTGTTCCAGGTTGGTTGCTCGTTTGAAGAGTTTTCACATAAACACATGTGAGCAAATAAACCTTCTAAAAGGATCCAGGAGGAGAAACTCAGACGGAAATCAAGTTCTGACTTTTTTAAAGTGAGTGAGGTCATTGTATGGATCCCTGTTGTTTAGCACGCTCACATACCACTCCTCTGCCTGCTGGAAGGAGCTGTGCCTCCTAACATAAACCTTCAAGACAGCAGCTGATAGATCTGAGACAACTCTCTGCTCAGATCTTGAACACATGACTATTTTAGGTCATCAGCAACGTGTCAGCTCCGTATCTCATCTGCTGTAAAAGCTCTGTTTGAATGAGTATAGTAAACAGAACACGGAGAGAATGACATGTGTTGTTTAACAACCTGGAGCTGGCTATTGTCTGGATTACATGGTCCCACAAAGTTCATCAGATTTCAGAAATCTTTTATTTCATTTATTTAGAGAAATGTAAAGAAGTTTGGGGTGTCAGAGTGCAAAAAGAATCTCAAATTCTTGGTTCCTGAATAATAATTCTCTTCCTAAGTGGGTTTTGTTGTAGGAATTTGAGTTCTCGTCCCATGAGTGACGGTCGGTTTCCCCCATGACGGCACAGCACCTCCTTTAGTCATCATGTAAAGACGGCTCAGTATTTCTCAGTCAGCAGTGACACCAGGTCTATATTGGGACTGAGCTGAGACTCAAAATCTGGGTGCTAATTTTGGATGTCTTCACAAGTAACATTAGGAATATCTATCAGACTTTCTATCTATCAGATCGTCTTAAAATCAGGTGGTTCTGAAGTGAATTACTCTGACTTTTGTGTGTTTTTTTTTTTTGTTTCTTTTAAAACAAGCTGTGCAAACAGGGAACTGATGGTTTTGACAGACCGTACCAACAAACAGAGCTGATGTGCAAAGCCTCCCTGATTGAAGGTGTCTGTCAATGAAACCCAGCACTTATTTATCTGTCTTATAGGGACATTCTTTCATGCTTGTGAGAAAATTCAGTCATTGTTTTTTTTCTTTTTTTATTCTAACAGATTTGTATTTTATTAAAGTACAGATAGTTTAAAAGTTACAGTAAGTACATGCTTTTTTCCCTCTTTTTTTCTTTTTTTTCTCTTTTTCCTTTCTTTTTTCTCTTTTTTCCTTTCTTTCTTATTTGTATTTCTTTTGTGTTTTATCAAGTTTTATCCTTTGTGTTTTTATATAAAGCACTTTGTGGTTATTGACCTGAGAAAGGTGCTATATAAATAAAGTTATTATTATAATTTTTTTAAATACATGCTTTTGTTAGGTTGTTATAAAAACATGATCAAATAAAGACTAGCTAGATTGTTTTTTTTTTATACTAACAGATTTGTATTTTATTAAAGTACATATAGTTTAAAAGTTAAGTACATGCTTTTTTCTTTTTCTTTTTTTTCTTTTTTCCTTTTTCTCTTTTTTCCTTTCTTTTTTCTCTCTTTTTCCTGTCTTTTTTTCTCTTTTTTCCTTCCTTTTTTCCTTTTTATCTTTTTTATCTTTTTTTCTTTCTTTTCTCTTTTTTTCTCTTTTTCTTTTTTCCTTTTTCTTTTTTTTGTCTTTTGTCTTTATTTTCTTTTTTCTTTCTTCCTTTTTCTTTATTTCTCTCTTTTTCCTTTCTCTTTTCTTTTTTCTCTTTTTTCTTTTTCCTTTTTCTTTTTTCTCTCTTTTTTCTTTCTTTTTTCTTTTTCCTTTTTTCTTTATTTCTCTTTTTTCCTTTCTTTTTTCTCTTTTTTCCTTTCTTTTTTGTTTTTTCTCTTTTTTCCTTTCTTTTTTCCTTTTTTTGTCTTTTTTTTGCCTTTTTTATTTTTTCTCTTTTTTCCTTTCTTTTTCTTTTTCTTTTTTCTTTTTCTTTTTTCTTTTTTCCTTTTTCTTTTTTCTCTCTTTTTCCTTTCTTTTTTCCTTTTTTTCTTTTTTCTATTTTTTCCTTTTTTCTTTTTTCTATTTTTTCCTTTCTTTGTTTTTTCTCTTTTTTCTTTTTCTCTGTTTTTCCTTTCTTTGTTCCTTTTTTCCCTTTCTTTTTTCTTATTTTTCTCTTTTTTCTTTTTCCTTATCTCCTTTTTCCTTTTTTATTTTTTCCTTTCTTTTTCTTTTTTCTCTTTTTTCTTTTTTCCTTTTTTTCCTTTCTTTTTTCTTTTTTTCTCTTTTCCTTTCTTTTTCCTTTTTCTTTTTTCTCTCTTTTTCCTTTCTTTTTCCTTTTTCTTTTTTCTCTTTTTTCCTTTTTCCTTTTTTCTCTCTTTTTCCCTTCTTTTTCTTTTTTCTCTTTCTTCCTTTTTTTCCTTATTTTTCTTTTTTCCTTTTTTCTATTTTTTCCTTTTTTTCTTTTTCAATTTTTTCCTTTTTCTTTTTTCTCTTTCTTCCTTTCTATTTTCTTATTTTGCTCTTTTTACTTTTTCCTTTTTTAATTTTTTTCTCTTTTTCCTTTCTTTTTCTTTTTTCTAATTTTTCCTTTCTTTTTTTCTCTTTTTTCCTTTTTCTTTCTTTTTTTCTATTTTTACTTGCTTCTTTTTTCCTTTTTCCTTTTTTCTCTTTTTTCCTTTCTTTTTTGTTTTTCCTTTCTTTTTTTTCTCTTTCTTCCTTTCTTTTTTTTATTTTTCTCTTCATTTCTTCTTCCTTTTTTCCTTTTTCATTTTTTTCTATTTTTTCCTTTCTTTTTTCCTTTTTTTCTCTTTTTTCATTTTTCTTTACCTTTTTCCATTTTTTATTTTTTCTCTTTTTTCCTTTTTCTTTATTTTTTCTCTTTTTTCTTGCTTATTTTTCTCCTTTTTCTTTTTTTCTCTCTTTTTATTTTCTTTTTTACTTTTTTCTCTTTTTTCCTTTATTTTTTCTTTTTTCTCTCTCTTTGTTCCTTTCTTTTTCTTTTTCTTTTTTCTCTTTTTTCCTTTCTTTTTTCCTTTTTTTCTTTTTTCTCTCTTTTTCCTTTTCTCTTTTTTCTCTCTTTTTCCTTTCTTTTTCCTTTTTCTCTATTTTTTCTTTTTTTCTCTCTCTCTTTTTTCCTTTCTTTTTCTTTTCTTTTTCTCTTTTTTCCTTTTTTTCTTTTTTTCTCTTTTTTCCTTTCTCTTTCTGTTTTTCTCTTTTCTCTTTTTTCTTTTTTCCTTTTTTCTTTTTTCTCTCTTTTCCCTTTCTTTTGTTCTTTTTTCTCTTTTTTCTTTTCTTTTTTCTCTTTTTCTTCTTTTTTCATTTTTTCTTTTTTCTCTTTTTTCCTTCCTTTTTTCTTTTTTCTCTTTTTTTCTTTTTCTTTTTTCCTTTTTTCTCTTATGTTCCTTTCTTTTTCTTTTTTCTTTTTCCATTTTTTTCTTTCTTTTTTCCTTTTTTCTATTTTTTCCTTTTTTTCTTTTTCAATTTTTTCCTTTTTCTTTTTTCTCTTTCTTCCTTTCTATTTTCTTATTTTGCTCTTTTTACTTTTTCCTTTTTTCCTTTTTTTCTCTTTTTCCTTTCTTTTTCTTTTTTCTAATTTTTCCTTTCTTTTTTTCTCTTTTTTCCTTTTTCTTTCTTTTTTCCATGTTTTCTTGCTTCTTTTTTTCCTTTTTCCTTTTTTTGCTTTTTTCCTTTCTTTTTTCTTTTTCCTTTCTTTTTTTCTTTTTCTCTTTCTTCCTTTCTTTTTTCTTATTTTTCTCTTTATTTCTTCTTCCTTTTTTCCTTTTTTCTTTTTTCTTTTTTTCTATTTTTTCCTTTCTTTTTTCCTTTTTTTCTCCTTTTTTCATTTTTCTTTTCCTTTTTCCATTTTTTATTTTTTTCTCTTTTTTCCTTTTTCTTTCTTTTTTCTTGCTAATTTTTTCCTTTTTCTTTTTTTCTCTCTTTTTATTTTCTTTTTTACTTTTTTCTCTTTTTTCCTTTATTTTTTCTTTTTTTCTCTCTCTTTTTTCCTTTCTTTTTCTTTTTCTTTTTTCTCTTTTTTCCTTTTTTTCTTTTTTCTCTCTTTTTCCTTTTCTCTTTTTTCTCTCTTTTTCCTTTCTTTTTCCTTTTTCTTTTTTCTCTATTTTTTCTTTTTTTCTCTCTCTCTTTTTTCCTTTCTTTTTCTTTTTCTCTTTTTTTCTTTTTTCTTTTTTCTCTTTTTTCCTTTCTCTTTCTGTTTTTCTCTTTTCTCTTTTTTCTTTTTTCCTTTTTTCTTTTTTCTCTCTTTTCCCTTTCTTTTGTTCTTTTTTCTCTTTTTTCTTTTCTTTTTTCTCTCTTTTTCTTCTTTTTTCATTTTTTCTTTTTTCTCTTTTTTCCTTTCTTTTTTCTTTTTTCTCTTTTTTTTCTTTTTCTTTTTTCCTTTTTTCTCTTATTTTCCTTTCTTTTTCTTTTTTTTCCATTTTTTTCTTTCTTTTTTCCTTTTTTCCTTTTTTCTTTTTTCTCTTTTTTCCTTTCTTTTTCTTTTTTCTCTTTTTTCCTTTATTTTTTCTTTTTTCTCTCTCTTTTTTCCTCTCTTTTTCTTTTTCCTCTTTTTTCCTTTCTTTTTTTCCTTTTTTTCTTTTTTCTCTCTTTTTCCTTTTCTCTTTTTTTCCTTTTTTTTCCTTTTTCTTTTTTCTCTTTTTTCCTTTTTTCTCTTTTTTCTTTCTCTTTCTTTTTTTCTCTTTTCTTCTTTTTTACTTTTTCTTTTTTCTCTCTTTTCCCTTTCTTTTGTTCTTTTTCCTCTTTTTTCCTTTTTTCTTTTTTCTCTCTTTTTCCTCTTTTTTCTTTTTTTCTTTTTTCTCTTTTTTCCTTTCTTTTTCCTTTTTTCTCTTTTTTTTCTTTTTTTTCCTTTTTTCTCTTATTTTCCTTTCTTTTTTCTTTTTTTCTTTTTCCATTTTTTTTCTTTCTTTTTTCCTTTTTTCTTTTTTCTCTTTTTTCCTTTCTTTTTCTTTTTTCTCTTTTTTCTTTTTCCTTTTTTCCTTCTTTATTTGTTTTCTCTTTTTTCCTTTCTTTTTTCCTTTCTTTCTTTTTCCTTTTTTTCTTTTTCCTTTTTTTTTTTTTTTTTTTTTTTTTTTTTTTTTTTTTTTTTTTTTCTTTTTTTTTTTTTTTTTTTTTTTTCTTTTTCCTTTCTTTTTTCCTTTTTTTCTTTTTTTTTTTTTTTTTTTTTTTTTTATATTTTTTTTTATTTTTTTCTTTTTTTCTCTCTCTCTTTTTTCCTTTCTTTTTCTTTTTCCTTTTTTTCTTTTTCCTTTTTTTCTTTTTTCCCTTTTCTCTCTTTTTCCTTTCTTTCTTTTTTTTCTTTTGTTTTCTTTTTTTTGTGTTTTATCAAGTTTTATCCTTTGTGTTTTTATAATTGTTTTTATATAAATCACTTTGTGGTTATTGACCTGAGAAAGGTGCTATATAAATAAAGTTATTATTATTTATGTTTTTTAAAGTATATCCTTTTGTTAGGTTGTTATAAAAACATGATCAAATAAAGAGTAGCTAAATTTTTTTTTTTTTTTCAGAAGTTTTGCATCAATCTTTGATCAGAAAATTTCTAAGCAGATCTGGAGCATTATTAATAAAAGGTCCTGCAATATTTAAGAATTTTTATTATAAATTACAAAATGCACAAAAATATATATTTTTGGTACATTAAAAGGTTCTGGGTCCATTTTTCAGCTTTAGAAAATAAAAACTGTAAAGTTAAAGTTTGCCATCTGATTTACTAGTTTTCAGAAAGTACTTCATGCTCTAAAAGTTTAGCGCTTCCAGATTCAGAACAGCTCTTCAGGTCGAGCTCAAAAGCAGGACGGGATGTAAGAGTGACTTTTCAAGTCATTTTCTAATCTCTAAATGATAAATAACCTGTATTCATGGTGGTGATCAGCTACATTGTTGCACTGACGGAGGCGGGGATGTCATGCACCAGCAACCTCTGGGTGAAGGTGGGTGATGTGTCTTTTGCCCAAGAACACGACAGCGTGACCCAGCTGGAGCTGGGATTGAACCGGCCACTCTACCAACTGAGCCACACTAAAGGCACCATTAATGGTGAACAATATGCAGCCAACCACATGTTGTCTTACTGTAATTGTGCTCTTGGTGTTTTGATGTTGCTTTTCACTAGCTCTGTTACTTTATACTAACCTGGTTCATAGTTGCTGATCACTACTCCTGATTTGTTCATTTCCAGCTGGTTTTTGTCAGATCCTTATTGCTGTTGCAGGTCTAGTTGTCTTTTTGTCTGTTGTGTTTGTTCCTCATTCATCTGGCACATTATGACAAAATTATTATAAAACTATGATATTAATTAGCTGAAACTTTCCATCCACTTTTAAAGATGCAGCAGATGGTCTCCTCACTTCTAAAAAAAAACAATTCTTTAAAAGGAAATGATGCAAAACAAAGCTGTTGTTGACTTCCCATTTTGAATGAAAGCGTATTTTTTCAGTGAATATTTGCTGATTCTTTTGTACTTTCGCTTAAATTGGTTTTCTGTCTTTTTTTCCACAAACGTCCTTAAACTGAGGAAGAAAGTCTCCATGCAGCGCAGCAGCATTCTTACCATACTGTATGTTAGCCATCCAGGGCCTCGGGGTAACCAGACCACACCAGATGGATGATTATTTATCCTCCTCTCTGTGCTCACTTGCTTTATGACTGGCTATCCATGACTGTTTAATCTGCATCACCAGCTGTGCGGTGAGTCTTAGCCGGACTGGGAAACTGTCATGGCGTTTGATCAAACGGGAGTCTTCAGACGGGCTTGGCTCTAAGAATGCAGGTACCGCAGAGCTGCGGGTTCCTGTGGCATTCCTCGCTGCTGAGAGACCGCTGTGACCCAGTCACGGCGAACACAGGCTGAAACCGGCCGCTCAGAACCACACTGGAATGTCTCATCACCATAGTTTCTCAAATGAACTTCACATTACGGCCTCTCCTCAGCCAAGCTATGCTCAATTTAAGGCGTGGAACTCACAGACGAAATACGAGTCCCTGCTTTTAAACTCAAGCGCCCGACCGTTTACATTTTTGGTTTTAAACTGCTAATTGTATTTTTGCAGGAATCACTTCCTCAATTTGATCTTGCACATATGTTGCTATGAGAGGATGCATTCAATCTTTAACCTATTTCTGCCTCCTTTGTTTCTTTCCTGTTTGACGCAAACAGGCAGCCTGGAGGACAGAAGCTGAGCTGGAACAAAACAGTTTTATAGCTCTGAGGAATGGAAACATTATCGAGTGACTTTGGACCTCACAAGTTAGCCGTCTCCTCCGTCTGCTGCACTCAGAGAGCCCATATATGGACACATATATAAGATTCTTCCTCTGTGTGCAAACACAGAATCCTCTGACATAAAGACTGGAGGTAAATATTGGAGGACAGCTTTTCACAAGATGCTGGACGGCTGTGACGTAAGATGTCAGATAAATAGGCCCGAGTGGCTGCGTGGGAGAGCGACGGGCAGTCGGCTTTTAGGTCAGTGATGAGTCCCGATCCCTGAAGGAGGAATTTCTCTGCTCCTTATCAGGATGTAGGAGGAGTTCCAGCTCCCTTTAAACAACCACTTCCCCTCTTGAGTCTCTTTGTGTACAAACAAGCCCAGAAATGTGTTTTCTTAAACCAAAAACTGAGATTTTTGCAGATTAACTTTGTTTTTGTCTCATCGGTCACGCTGTGACACGTTCAGCCTTTTGTGAATTTAATTTTACACCAGGATTGAAGCTTGGCATCCCACATGAGTGTGAAATGAATATGAACCCCCCCTCCTAAACCCCACCCTGCCCACTCTCCTGTTCTAAACGTCCTGAGCAGCATCAGATACGGCTGAATATACTGCGTCCCATCGGAGGGGAAACACAAACAAACCGTTGATGAAAACACTCCAGAGGCCTCAAACATTCCTCCATTAGGACTCCGTCACTCAGCTTGTGTTGCCTCAGTAATCAAGCTGCAGTTTTCATAAACCTATTCTGCAAATTTCTTTCTGTAAATGCTGAGGACATTTATTTGAGATCTTTTTATTACAGGCCTGTGCTGTCTGAGAGATGACAGCTCCTTTCATTTAACTTCTTGAACAGAATCTTGGCGCTGGAAGAAAGCTTCCCTTCTTCACCGGAGCACCTGCAGCTGCAGAATTTGACCTCTAAACCTGAGGAATTTGAGCCAGGAAATATGGTGAAAATTGGCCGTATTGATGAGCTCATGCCTCATTCTCTACCAAGCTGGGAATTTGATCAAATTCCATCAGATTGAAGGATTTAATGACAGATTTATCACCACAGAATGAAGAGAGTCAACCTTATTTTAACTATCAAGAAAAATACCGTTTCTGTCTCCGTGCCCTGTTTGTGGTTAAATGTCCCCTTGTGTTCACTCTATCAGCATATATCAGCGCAGCGTTACTGTGAATAAACCCATCGTCAGTGGGTCGCGGGTCGGGATTGGGTTACAGCTCGGGTTGCGCCTTACCCATGGGCCCCCGCTCCGTTTTTGCTAAGCTAAATGACCATTCCCCTGCATGGAGCTATCTAATCGCAGGGCCCAAAGAGCCAACATGTTTCCTCTATTTATAAATCGGGACGATGTCTGCAGAAATCTCAGGATAGTATTCAACAAGAAGCCTGTTCTGCACCCCAGCAATGAAGAGGGGGGGGGGGGGGGCTG
>SSNR01000001.1:3989506-4015836 GCA_006937965.1 Callopanchax toddi
GGGGGGGGGGGGGGGGGGGGGCTGCTGCTCTCAATATGTCCTCCCTGTTGTGTCTTCTGCAGTAACAGAGCGTTAAAACACAAGAGATTCTCAAAAAGCACCAGGAGTTCAGAACATTTTCCATGCAGAGCTTGACATTTTGCATCATCATGAAGAAGATAAATCATCTCTCTAATGTGGCAGCATTCAGGTCACGAGTACAACTTTAATGCCTCTCCCAAAGGGCCATTTGCAAATATGATTTCTTGGAACGACAGCCAAGAAAAGCTCAGAGCCTCTCGGAGCTGTGGCTGAGGAGGACCGGACGTTCCACATGTGTAAAATCAGTCATCACCATTACCCTGAATGTTAAAGGGTAACGTGTTCAAATCCTTCATGAAAAACTTTAAATGAAACGAATTTGTGTCATTCAGACTGTTATGATTTAAAAAAGAGAAAGGTGACCTGTTTTCTGCCTCATGACCTGCATCCTTCTATTGCCTTTAATACTTTATGGCCTCATGAGAGTTATTTTATGCGGCATAATTTTTAACAACCTTGTTTATAAGCATGTCTCTGCCATAAAAATATTACAAGGTTTTAAAAGTAGTGATAATAGTGCACCTGTCTCACTCAGCTGTCAGTTTAGTCTTCATAACTTAGAAAGATGAACAAAATTCCAACATGTCAGTTTTTCCCATTTCTATTAAAAAAAAGAGAGATGTTGAAAAAAATGTATTTTCAGTTTGTTAAAATCTAAGGAATGAATTCTCTATTTAGGGTTAATAGTAATAGTTTATTGAAAATGTCATCAAAAGTCCTTCCCTTTTGTCTAACTTCCTATTTGTTAATAACCAGTAGGGCTGCACGATTCTGGATAAAATTAGAATCACAATTTTTTTTGTGCTTAGAATTGAAATCACAATTCTCTCATTATTTTATACCAATCTAAATATTTATTGCTCTATACCTGCACATCAACTTTGTCACAGCTGACACTG
This sequence comes from Callopanchax toddi, assembly GCA_006937965.1. Lineage (NCBI taxonomy): Eukaryota > Metazoa > Chordata > Actinopteri > Cyprinodontiformes > Nothobranchiidae > Callopanchax > Callopanchax toddi. Next base: position 3,990,487 of record SSNR01000001.1, read on the forward strand.
AACATAAAAACAATAAATGTCTCTCTTATGTATACAACCTTTGAATAATTTTAACAATAACAACAATTTTGAACTTTGTCATTTGAGAGAAAGAGGGAGCGCTTGTTTTCATGCAGATTATGTCCCAGATCAAATGCGGTACAATCAATGTCTTCTTTCTTTTTTAATTGTTGTCATTTGGAAATGAGATCGCATACAAGTCTGAATTGGGATCACGATTTTATAATGATTACTTGTGCAGCCCTACTAACAAGTCCTGTAGGACCAGGGCTGATTGGTTCACAGCATTTTTGAAGCAAAGCTGTCATGTGATGAGCTCAGTGTGCTGGAGGTTACCACCACACCAAAGTTTGGTTCCGTATCTTTAAAACTGACGGAGCTGCAGCCATTGTTGTTGGTCCCACCTTGAACTGGATGATCTTCACTGATTGACTGGATGGATGGCGTGTAGCTCAGTTGGTAGAGTGGCTGGAACTGCAACTGGAGGGTCGCCGATTTGATCCCAGCTCCAGCTGCCTTGTTGTTGTGTCCTTGGGAAACTCATCTTGCCTGGTGGTGGTCTGAGGGACTTGGCGGGCGCCGGTGCATGGCATCCCCGCCTGTCGGTGTGCCCCAGGGCAGCTGAGGCTACAATGCTTATCACCACCAGTGTGTGAACGTGTGAGTGAATGGGTGAATGACTGTTTGTGTTACACAGCGCTCTGGGGAGTGGAGAACACTATAAATACAGGACATTTACCATTTCTAAAGTTAAACAGATGTTCATCCAATAACTGGGAGTTTCATTAAAAACCACGCAGTGTCGAAGTCTGCCCTACACTGAGACGACATCTCAGCTGTTTTACTCGCTACAACAGCCGAGCCTGCAGGAATCGGCCGACCCTGAAGCCGATATCCTCCCCTGACACCATCCGTCTTTACTCTCCACCACAACATGGAGACACCAGCTCAAAAGGCTAACCACCAGCTAACCCAGACATGGCTCCACTGACGACCGCATCCAGGACGATCTCCGTGGCCCACGGCGGTCCCCGACCTCCACAGGCATCCGACCCGGACCGAGGGGGAATTCTCCACCTCCACGCCGTCCCATCTGCGTCAATCCCGTAGCGGCGTACAGTGAGTCCCCACATTCTGGTAAAGCTGACAGGCCTACTTTGATAAGCTCACTCACACCATAGCTTACCACAAGTAACTCCTCCTCTCCAAACCAACTAAATTAACTTAACCTCCCTAGTCTCATAACATCATGCGACTCAGATCGTTAAAACTTATTTTAAGATCAACTTCGAACACCATGACATCGTGTTGACAAAAGCTCAATAGCCTTGCTACTTCACTGTTTGTAACTGTTTGTCCGTATCTTTTTATAATAAAACCTGTAAAGTCTTATTAACGACCCAGACTTCAATTCATCAATACATAATCTACTCCCTGTAATATCAGACAGAACCTGGATCCCTGTGAAAACCATTATTTTAGTCAAGGTATCCGAACCAAACCAGTTCCGTGTAAAACCAACAAAAACTAATCTAATAACCTCACAGAAGTATGCAGCATAAACTTAGAGAGTTTATAATGCTACGCTAGTTTTGGGGGGGTTGTTGGGGAAGGTGGTCTTTGAGGAGTTTATGAAGCACATTTTACCCAACAAAATGACATGTTCTGATCTTTTTTTCTCATAAGCAGCAAAGTAAATGAAAGTCCTTCTGGATATGTGGTGGCTTTCCTGACCACTCCAAGCCTGAAACACTGAGAGAGTTTATGCTTTTCTCATAAAACGCATGATAAAGTCACATCAAAAGAACCCCAGCTATAGGCCTATTTCCTCTTTCTCTCTCTTTCTTTCTCAGTGTGAAAGCACATGTGATTTTCCAGTGAAGTGGGACTTGGAACGCAGGAACTTTTCAGTATTCTTTGGACTTCAGTCAAATGGACCCTGGGCTTTTTTTACTGAGCTGATGCGCTGAGGGGAAAACATAATAGGGCTTATTTTCATTCCTAAAGTGCCATAAGAAATCCAGTGGGCTGTTTAAATGGAAAAGATGCTAAAGACAATTAGGATCAGACAGCAAATAAAGGCAAACTAGAACTCTTATTCCAAATGTTCAAAACTCTAAAAGGATCATTTTGGCCTCATGAAATAAATATTTTTTTTTAGAAATAAATGTAAAAAGTCATAAAATTGCACAATGTAAATCATTTGAGGTACTTACAAGTTTTCCATAAATTATCAAAATGTTGTTTTCCTACTTTCTTTCAATTAAATCCTCATATGAAGCTGAATTAACAGAAGAAAATGAAAGTAACTTGATCACAAACTACATTCAGTCATCGCCCCTGACAGTTTGTGGTAGTTTTCTTCCTCCTGAGCGTAAAGTCTGAACACTGGCAGCCAGTTTTCTCCTAAAACCGAGTCTGCAACAATAATCTATAAAACTGATCTGAGCCTGAGCAAGACCAGGATTATTTTAAGAGGCGTATCTAATGCCATTAGACCCCGAACACTTGGCACAGAGTCGGCTTTCTAAATTACAGACCAAGGCAGGTGCACGAAAGAGAAGGCAACCCTAAAAATATCCCTGGAGGATCTTCAGGCAGACTGGAAGACACTCGGGGGGTCTTCAGTCTTCAGAGCAAAGAATTCCTCTTGTTTTCTAAAAAATCTACTCAAAATCATCACAATTCACTTGCACACTATGCTTTCCTGTCTGTTATTTATTAAATATAATAATATCCTTGTTTGTAAAGCTGTTAACATTTCTCAAATAGGAAGCAGATTAGAGACTCGGCGGCTCTAATTGAGGTCTAAATCCACCCTGTCAGGATGCAGAGCCTCCACAGCATCCTGATAGATCAGATAGCCTCAGTCAGAGTTTGAGGCTATCTGAGACATTATCAGGTAAACAGAGGAAACATGTCTTCAGACTTTATCCCTGAAGAAAGACACTCAGAATGGATGCACAAGGAGACAAGTTTGGTTATAATATTAGTGCAACTTGGGGTTCTGTTCTCTATAAGAAAAAATATATTTGCAAATAAAAATAAAGCATTTAAATGCAAAAGTTGCCACAAAGTTTGAGATAAATGAGTAAAAGTGAACAATTTAGTTGTGGTTGTCCCCCCCAAAAAAGAACAGAAAAAGTGTTAATGTGGTTAAATAGGCACTAAATAGTTCCATTACCATTATGAGGGTTTCCACAGGAGCCAGGCCCACTTGTCACTCCCCATATAAAGGCGTTTCCAGACTCAAATGTTTTGGGGAACCACGAATCGCCGAGCAGCTCCTTCAACACACGCCTCCTCCCAAAAAAGTATTGGATGTCCAAAGGAATCCTGTCACCCCCCTCTTCAAAGTACATATTTGACAGGACAGAGTGAGGCAGAGCCCGCAGTCCAGCACAGCCTTCCGTCAGGCACAGACTCTCCTCTCCTCGCTCTCCTTTTGGACGTTTAGTCGGTGCTGCCGAACAGCAACAAGCAGCCATGGATGCCATCAAGAAGAAGATGCAGATGCTCAAGCTCGACAAGGAGAACGCCTTGGACAGAGCTGAGCAGGCTGAGTCAGACAAGAAAGCAGCAGAGGACAAAAGCAAACAGGTCGGATGAGTTTCTCTCCTTTTTTTTTCTGTCTGTCTTTGAAGGATCCAGGAGTTTTAAATGGATTTGGAACCCTCCTAAATGCGGATTCATTACTTTCACGGATAATCTTTTTAAAAAGTGATGTCAGATCTAGAGGATGCTAGTGATTGGGTGTAAATTTTAGAGCATTGAATGCGTTTTAATGTCTGTTGTAATTCTTTTGCATGCATGTGTAGTTAGAGGACGAGATAAGAGAGTTGGAAAAGAAAACGCGCGTTACAGAGGACGAAAGAGATAAAGTTTTTGAGGAGTTCCAAACTGCTGAGGAAAAACTGTTGGCTGCTGAGGAGACCGCCACCCAGGTACCCGGACCTGAAGTGCATGATGAGCTCTCCTAACTGGTCTCTTCTCTCTGTCCTGTCCTGTCTCCCGTCCTGTCTTTTCCCCCCTGTTCTCTCTGTGCGTCTCTGCGCGCCTCCGTGCGCTCACGCCGCTCCATCTCTCCCGCTGATCACCCCTGAAACTGTCCTGCACTTAAAACAAATGATCAAATCAGCTTGAAGACGATTTGGTGGCTCTGCAGAAGAAGCTGAAGGGAACAGAGGATGAGCTGGACAAGTACTCTGAGGCTCTTAAAGACGCCCAGGAGAAACTTGAGCTGGCTGAGAAGAAAGCCACCGATGTGAGTAAGAAAGGGATCCACGGTGGCACCATTCTTTCACGCCGTTTCACATCTTCACTCTTTTATATGTGATTAAAAAACGACATCTCAACTCCAAAAAGAACATTTTTGTTTGTTTTCATCCAAAAATGTTCTTTTTTTGCTGATGTGTGCGCGTTTGGCACCATATTCTGACCTTTACGCACAAAAATGATCCATTTTATTAACACCCAACTGTTGAGCTGTCGTTTGGTGTGTTTTTTTTCCACACAGTCACTTTGCATTCAGCCCAAAGAAAGACAAAATTCTCACATCATGAATGAAAAAAGGGTTTTAAATTGAAATTCTGGGTCCCCACGTGACCTGTTTCCACTAATAACCTTCCTGTCGAAAGCCTGGAGGCTAAATATGCCTTCACAGATCATTTTCAGTATGTAGCCTATAACGTGCAGACTTCCCAAGTGCTCCCAGAGTCAGCGCTTAGATAAATATAGCCCACTGCTTTATATGGTCAACGTAGAGCTCACACAGCAGCCGGCTGCGCTCTTCTGCTCACCACACAGGAAAAACATAGTTTCCACTCAAACCCTCTCAGACACAATTCTAATTTTAAAACATGCATTAAATTTAGCAAATAAACCTCCTCTTGTGAGGATTTACGTCAAATAAAAGGTCAATACTTGTCATTTGGGCCATTATAGGACCCTTAGAGACCAAACAGTCTCCTCACAAACACGATTTAAAGTCCCCTTAATGCCAGAACCAAAGTGACGGCCAAGTTCTAGCAGACAGGGATGTTAAAGAGCAAATCGGGTTGCTCTGAGGCTCTAAAGGTGATGCAAGTTGTAATAATCCTTTAATTGGATTCTGCACAGGAAGTCGTGCTAAAGTCTGTCAGTGTCGGGAGATTTAACTTGTTGCACTTGACGGTGAATTTTAATTCTGGAAAAGCTTTTATTTGAGTTTTTCCCCACATCCTAAAGGTTTCCAACAAAAAGTCTGAACATTCAGAAATCAAATAAATACTCAAGGTTTATTTTTAGTATTTTATTATCATTATTTTTACATAATTATAAAGGTTTCAACATATAACGTTTCAAATAAATTGTAAATATCAGATTTCGTGAAGAAATATTTTAAAAAATCTGATTTTTAAAACCCATGTGTACCGCTTATATTCGACCAGCAGAGGGCGCTGGTGTTCCGTTGGTTTCCACATGGCTTCATCATTTCTAAACTGATTTTCTACTTTTTTATTGATAAAATTTGTTTTTACTTTCACGTTCTTTACTTTTTTGTGCTTTTTTTTAATGTTATGAAGCAAAAATGCAGATTTCCGGTGAGAACACCTGTTTTTAAGGGGTGTGTGTTGAAACCAGCGGTACTTCCTGAACCAAAAAAAAAAAAAAAAAAGCAGAGCGCGTCTCCAGAAAGCTCCTCTGCCTTTCAGCACCATCACGGACGTCATCGCGCCGTTTGACCGTTTTTTTTTCCTCGGAAATAAGCTGCACCTCATAGTTTAGTTTCTCCTTTTTTTATTTATTTATATATAATATTAGTAAATTATGTCTGGAGTTGCATCGCTGGACGCTGTAAAACGAAGGATCAGATCCTTACAAGGGCAGGCAGACGGTGCTGAAGAGAGAGCCGAGAGATTACAGAAGGACCTGCTTGGTCACAGGAAAGCCAGGGACCATGTAAGCGTCACCATCACACACACCTGCATCAGTTTACTCATAAAATCATTTCCTGTGTGGGATCAGACATAAAAACTGTTCTAGTTTGATTCATTTAACTCTGAGCTTTATAAGATGAGGATTCCCTTAGCTCCTGCACGAGCCTCTGATTTAAACTCATGTGTTCTCATCTGCTTAGACGTGTATTTTTTATTCAACCTGCTCATTAAAACGTGACTTTGTTGCAAGCTTAGCTCAAGGCCATCCTTTTCCTGAAACACCAGGAAGTAGAAACCCAAACTGTGGCAGCATCTGATGCACCAGTCTGCAGTGTCAGCTCTTGCTCTTTGACTTGCCCATATAAGGACCGCAGGGTTTCACAGAGACTGAATCATAGCAGTTACACAAATCCTTCTTGTGCACAAGGCCTGGCTGTCAGAGCTGGAGTCTGGGCTGAATAAAGGGAGCTGCTTCCTTCTAACTGCAGCTGCACCGACCTCTTTAATAAGAACTGCAGGAGGGGGGGGAATCATTAAAAAAAAGAGAGATCTGAGCATTTCGAGGGCAGTTTTAAACCAAACTGAGCAGAAAGCAGAAGTAGCAGCAGGAATAAGTGAAACAAAACCAGCCTCAGAGATGTGTATCTGTGCCAGCTGGCCCTTTAACCTGAGCCGTGTTAATGCTCTCAGAGGAGGGCAGTAATTAGGCACAGTGTTCAACACTTTGTCAGTTTGGGAAATCATTAATATGCATGTGGTGCACATGCAGGCAAATCTACTGGGAGGGTTTTTCCCTCCAGGTGGCTCACAGAAACACTTAGGATCATGATTACAGGCTCCCACCAGGCTTACAGCAAAGCTAAAGAGCCTCCTTCTAATTGATAAATGAACAAATCCACCACCTGCTTTTCTTTGGGCTGATGTGTTCTGTAGGTGTCTTAGATGTCGATGTCTGAAGGGGGTTTTTCTGCCCTTAGGCTGAGGGTGAGGTGGCTTCCCTTAACAGACGTATCCAGCTGGTTGAGGAGGAGTTGGATCGTGCTCAGGAGCGTCTGGCCACAGCTCTGACCAAGCTGGAGGAGGCTGAGAAGGCTGCTGATGAGAGCGAGAGGTGGGCTTCTTTTCTGACTCTTTTCTTTTGATGGATTCCAAGACAACCTTCAGCTGTTACAGCTCAAATATGTTCAAATTTGGTGGATTTGGAGTGAACTCTATGCACTTGTTGCAAAAATGTAGGTGTTAAACTTCTCAATCTCTACTTATTGCAAACATTTCTCAGGTTCACGTCTTTTTTGATCTAACATGTTGCCCCACAGCCACAGGTTGCAGACCCCTACCTTAGACTTACTCACATAAATCTTTACAAGCTCATTCTATCATTTACCAAATGCATGTTTCTTGGAAAGCACGCATTCCCCAAACATTAACCTGTTGTTTCCTCTCACAGAGGCATGAAGGTCATTGAGAACAGAGCCATGAAGGACGAGGAGAAGATGGAGATCCAGGAGATCCAGCTGAAAGAGGCCAAACACATCGCTGAGGAGGCTGACCGCAAATATGAGGAGGCGAGTTTTTTTTTAGCCAAACATGAATCCCAGTTTCCCTACTTGCGTGAGGATTACGTTGACCCGTGTTGTTGTGCTGCACCCTTCAGGTGGCTCGTAAACTGGTCATCATTGAGGGTGACCTGGAACGTACAGAGGAGCGCGCTGAGCTCTCAGAGGGGTGAGACGTTTTCACCTGCATGCACGCTGAAATCTGCACTCACATTTGCACGGGCGCTGGAATGTTAAAATAATCATTTTTAAGCACTAATACACAGACTGTAGGACTTACTTGTGTTTGCACTGTGCTCATACTGTCTGTGCTGATTATTTGCATGCCCACCTTGGTTTGAATGATTGGTTTTGGCTGCCACACCCACTAACAGGCGTGCTCGGAAAGCGGAGGAGGAGCTAAAGGTTTTGGAGCAAAGCCAGAAATCACTAATTTCCTCAGTCACACAGGTACAACTCAAACAAACGCAGATCTCACTCCTGCTGCCTCTGCTTTGCTTTTTTTTTTGTTTTGTTTGTGCTTGTTGTTGTTTTTCCTACTTTTATTCTGAGTAGATTTTAGTGCTTAATGCCTAACGTGACAGGGGGCTGAATAAAAACAACACTCACACAAGAGAAGCATGATATTTGAATCCTTAAAACCACATTTTTAAACAATCACATCAGTTAAGGCACGTTCATGTGGTTTTTATTATTCCCTACTTGTTTAATCCTCGTAGTTCTTATTCATTTTTCCTTTTTCCCCTCCCTCTTACTCTTTCCCATCCACCTGTTTTGTGTCGACCTCTGCTTCCTGTTTCCTCCCTCTTCGCATCCTCGGCATTGTTTTACCTCCTCGTTTAAAACGCCAGCAAATGCTCTGAGCTTGAGGAAGAGTTGAAAACTGTGACCAACAACCTGAAGTCACTGGAGGCCCAGGCTGAGAAGGTAAGCGTGACTTTCTGGGCCCGTGCATGCTGAACCATAATCGATGGGTCGGGGGAAACAGAAGATCCTGAAGCTCTTTGATTCGTTTTATTTCTATAAATGTTGGAAATCATGGATCCACTTTGATATATTTTGTAAAATATTTGCTCATAATTTGTGACCGTTTTTGTCTTTTTGTCCCACAGTACTCACAGAAGGAAGACAAGTATGAGGAGGAGATCAAGGTCCTCACCGACAAGCTGAAGGAGGTAAAGTTGTTGAGGGTGTTGAATCGGGGGTTGGAGGAGGATTTATGTCCCAGACTTCCAGTGTTGGACCAGATCTGTGTCTGTAACGCAGGCTGAGACTCGTGCTGAGTTCGCTGAGAGATCAGTAGCCAAGCTTGAGAAGACCATTGATGACTTGGAAGGTAAGACTTTTTCATTTTTGTCACTTTATTGCAAATGTTTCAGGGGTGGTGATATTTTTGGTAAGTTACCTCTTAAATCAGATTCTGCTTCAGGTCTTTCTCTGAGAATGCATCATATTACTGTCATTTTTTAAGCTCTAAAGTATGAAGGGGTGCTTTTGATGTTTACAGCTCATGTGGATGTAGTGAAGTAGGTGTTGAGGTCCACATGGTGGTGAAAAGCAGCTCATTTCTAAGTGATTGCTGAGGAATTTACTCTCTGCCTGCCCTTGTTTTCAACATTTCTGTTTTTCTTATTTTCTTCTCTGTCCCGTCAATGGTTTGGACGCTCCACCTTTCACCTCCTTGTCACGTCCCCTTTGCTCTCCTACTGCTGCACCTCCTCTCCCCCACGCCCTTCACCTCCGACCCCACCAATAGATGAGTTGTATTCCCAGAAACTGAAGTACAAAGCCATCAGCGAGGAGCTGGACCACGCCCTCAACGACATGACTTCCATGTAATTCTCATCTCTCTGCACCTGCTTGTCCTCCCTCCCTTTCTTCCCCGTCAGCTGCCTCACCTCCGATGTCTTAATTTTTATATTTCTGCACCAGTTAGAGGTGTTGCATCAGTCTGTTTTATCTCTAAGCTTAATGTCTTAAACGGACAACATGACACTTTATGTGTAATTGAAGTCTGCCTGAGGTCATTTCGTGTTGTTGTGCAGATACTAAACACAGTCTGTATTAGTATCTTTGCTGTTTCAGAATACTGTAAACATGACTTTATGCACGACGAAAAAAAGAATGCATGAGGGAATAGTTTCTGTTTGTGACCTCATGCATTTTTCAGAGTGTTGTAAAATGTTTCGGGTACTTTTTCAGACATTTCAATGAATCTAATAACCGAAGACCCCCCTTCCTTTTACTAATACGGTCTCCTTCTGTTGAGAAGAAAGGCCTCGTGTTTTGTCATATCAAGGTCAGTTGCCATATTATAATTTAGCATCGCTGTGGTTCAGCTTGGCTAAATTAAACGCCGCCCTTCCACATTTGCTCACTCTGTGGAAGCGTTACTCCCCGCTGGAGGACAATCCTCGTCGTCTAGTTAGCCAGCGTGCTGCACAATGCATTGTCACCGTGCATTGTGCTGTTGAAGTGTGACTCCTCTGGTTCTGGTATGCTGTGGCGGGTGTTGCCGTCTAGGTCCGAGACCGACCCCCCTGGTTCACTGTGCTTCTTCTCTTCCACACAGATAAATTGTTTACACCTCATCAAAGACGCCTCCCACCGCCCGAGCAGAACCTGTCTGCTCTCTCCAGCCTTCTCCCCATCTTCCCTTTCCTCCCTGTCTTTGCTTTTCTTCCCTCCTCATGTCTTCATGTCAGCTGCATCCACTCATTTGTACAGAATCCTAGAGTCTTACTGCATTATGTAAAAAAAATAAAAATCCTTCCTTCTATGTTATCTGTATCTCTTTACTCTGTTCTTTTAAATGTCTTATTTTAAAGTGGCTCTAGTAAAATCCCAAAGCCTTAATGTGAAGTCATGCTTTCATCAGGTGTCCTTTTCAGGATTTCTTGTCCTTTTACTTTCCATCACATATTGTTCTGTGAAGCTGAGGTATTAGAAACATCTCTGCAGGGCTGTTAAGAATCAAAAACACGCAGCAACTTTGGGTGCTTGACTGAAAACTGAGCCGAGTATTTATTTGAGATTGATGGATGCGAGCACTTTTCTGCATTTGGTATTGTGAAAGAGGTAAAGAGGTTTGAGAGAGAGTTGGCGAGAATTACTGATACATTATTGTCGGAAAGAAAGGAAGAGATTTGGTGAAATGCAGAGCAGAATGTGAGAGTTGTGGATTCTCATCTGGTGCTGGCAGATTCTAGTAAAGTGAACTAATGGGCTTTGTGTCATTGACATCATTCTGTCTTATCTTTGAATAAATGCACAATGACAGAGTCTGAGTCTGTTTTATTACTAGGGGGTGCAAGAAAACATCGATACTGCAATATATCACGATATTTTCTGTAACGATATATCGATATTGTGCTATCCGTATCGCAATATTTTGCTGGATCAAAATTTAAAGCAAATCATCACATTTTATTTTATTTAAAAAAAAATTTATGGAACCATTAATGATGGCACTTATTTTTGTAGTAAAATTAAAAGTATGACCGCTAGTCGGTGGCTGTTTTCACCTTCTTCGTTCCAGTGGATCGACTACATCTAGTAATAAAACAGGATGCGTTATGGATGAAAAAGGTTCAAGTTTTTAGAACGTTGTGACAGTTTTTCTACTCTTAAAATATGTTTTAAAAAATCACAATATATGGTCTTACTCATCGTATTGCATTACATCGCAATATATCGCACTGTCCTGTATCGCGATACGTATCGTATCGCCAGATTCTTGCCAATAGTCATTACCCTAAATTAATTAATAGAAATGTAAGCAGGTGTGATCTGAGACTTGATTCTTTTTAAATTACAAATCTGCAAAATATAATCAGTGATCTGGTTATTTTGTGTTTTGATTGATTAAATATCATCTTATTCTATTTCATTTCACAGCTTCTCTGCTGTTTTATGTTTTTAATATAAATGAATTAACTTGATCTCTGTCATTTGATTGTTACTTTACATTCAGTACTCTGATGGCCATTTATACCTGTTGCAGTTCCTGCAAAAATATAATAAAAATCTTGGAAAATCATTATTATGGCTATTAGAATATATGTGCTACAAGAGTAAAGCCCCGTCTATATTCCTCATCAGATATTTATTAAACCAAATATCATTTGAGTAGGTTTTTGTTCTCTATTTTTAACATTCTCAGCTTAATATGCTAAAATACTTTCACTGATTAGCTGCAAAGAGCATTAATGACGTATCAAAACACAGAAAAAGATCACTCTTAGCTTGGCTACAGAATTCTGTTATTAGACATGGCGGCACTTAAGTGGGGTTTAATGGCAAAAGAATCAGAAATGAGACAAATGTAGAAAACCCAGTAAAAAGAGCGTCATTCTTTTCATTTTAACAAGGCAGGTTCCAGAACACATTGCACCTTTTTGTTTACTTTTCTTTGTGATTTCTCATTTTCTAACTTTGCTTCTACTTGTTTCCTGACTTCAAAGATGGTCCCCACCAGCATCATGTGGGAAGAAAACCATTTCTCAGTAGAGTACAGAGAACAGACCGTACCAGCTGAGATACTCGAATAGAACTCTACAGAAATCAGTTTTGTATTATTTAAAAAGGAGTCCCTATATCTAATTATAGTCAACCTTTCTATGTTTCTACTGTAATGAGATGGTTTGTAGTTTAGTAGCTTTTAGTTCTGAAAGTTAGACCTCACCAAACCTAGAATGCTTCATTCCTGATTCTTTAATCAAACATTGTTTATTTAAACTGCAACCTGCAGTGCTGAGATGTGATTACAAGACTAAAGTCACACATTATGGATTTCTGCAGAGCATCTATTATATTTTCTCAGTGGGCTTTTGCCAGACTCCCTACTAACAAACAAGACCTGCCTGAATAAGAACAAACCTATCTAATTGTGTTCTGGTTCTTTTCTAATGTTTCTATAACAGTCTGTCTGTGTGTGATTCTTGCACTGTGTGAAATGTGCGCTGCTGTGGGTAAAGCAAATTTATGATGCAAATGTTAAAACCAGGAATCCTACTAATGCACCACCTTCACTTTCCCTCATATTATAACTCTGCAGGTTTTTCTTGTGTATCAGAGAGAGCTTTTGTAGTAAATCAGCATGGTGGTTTGCTCATTATAATACTGTTTCTCCCCTTATATGTTGATTCTGTGTTAATGGTTATAAATAATTAACTGACCTGGATGTTGTAGCCAGTGTTAATATTAATGAAAGCTAACCTACTGACTCACCTGTGCCTGCTTGTGTGAGTTTAACATGCTTTTATTTGTTGTTCTAACAGAGAAACTGTCACATGCTAAAGAAGAAAGCGTCGGCATGCAACAGATGCTGGACCAGACTCTAATGGAACTGAATAACTTGTGAAAGCACAGTCTGACTCCCCCACACACACTGTGGTTTTTGGCTTTTTGTATTTGCACCTTGCTTACCATAAACCCTTCTTCTTACACCTTGCCAATGGTTGTGAAAAAAGCCAACCAGATGCTATTTTAATTGCACATTCCCCTCGGTGGAACTCAACCAAGGAGCCAAGCTAAGGAGAAGTAAAGCTTAACCATTCCTTTTGATGAAGCCTAAATTAAGAGACACAATTCTTGTTGCAGGGACAGTTTTATGTCTGCCTTTTGCAGCTATTAAATATATATATATTTGACACATCATCTGTTAAAGTTACATGTACCATTAGAGAGAGAGAGAGGGTCTTTTTTTTTACATCTGCAATAAAGCTAATCCCAGTCCCAATGTACATACCAGAGGACAAAGTGGAAAAGTTTTGCAGTTAGTAAAACTTTTTACTATGCATAATGCAATTTTTTAAACCATCACAAGTGTAAGTATACACAGGCCATGCCTGTCAGTACGGATACTGGTGCTACTGTATTGTTAATTGTGTTTTGCATTACAGTATGTTCATTTTTAAAACCAGATTTCAAAATTTTTTCATCCTAACGGAATTTCAGTTTACTGGTTGTGCATTGTTTTAGCTTTTGTTTTAAACATTTCAAGTGTTCATTATATCTAAATTGTACAATGACTAAAAATAAAAGCACATTTTGAAAGTTTTCTAACTTTGTCTGTGGTCTTTTTCTTCATTATACAAAAAAATGAAAGGTATTTTCATATTTCTGTATGCACCATGAAGGAAAATGTATTCAGTAGGCTTTTTGTTAGCCTAAAGTGTACAGAATGTTTTAGACTTTCTGAATAAGCTGTCCATTTTGGAGCAATTAGTTCAGGTTCTGCTTTTTGACCTTCATTTTGACCTTTAGCTGAGAGCGAAAACACCAGCTTAGTTCACTGCAGCCAACTTAAGACTACTGTACATATTTCTGTTACAAATCTTATTAAATAATTCCAAATAATCATATGTGAAGATACTATTTTCCCAAAACATCTAAGCATTAAAAAATGTAAATGAACATTTACATCTCCAGAACTATATGAATGCATTATTTCTAATATTTTAAGTTTTTATTGAATAATCGCAATCCAGGTGTATAAAAAGGGAATGTGTTGGTTGCTTTATAAAAAAAAATTCATTGTTTTAACCTGCTGCCTTGTGAATGTTGGTTCGATGATATCTGAATTTGATTAAACTGGCCTTACTCGAAGACGCAAACAGGAAGTGAAGATAGAAGTTTGTGCAGCAGCAGCCACAACTCTTGAAAACCACAGACTACCTCCTATGAAACATAGAATTTCATCATGTCCCGCTTGTTTTTGATGCATCGTTTACATAGCAGATGCTATCCGCTACCAGCACGCCGGCTTCCGGTTATGTCACCGCGAGCCAAGCCGCGAGCTGACTGTGTTTTCCATCAGGCACAAAGACACTATTTCAGGAGTTTAGCCTTTTGTAGAAACCGGGGGAAGTGGAGGATTTGGGGGTGTGGGGTTGGTGTGGGCATTGTTTTAGCTGTGGGACTGAAATGCAGCTTTGACTCTGCCGACAGTTCATGCGACGATAAAGTTAAAAACACTGAAAACCCATACAGCGACGCGATAACGGCAAGCAGAGACCTGCTGGAGCGGATAAAGGTAGGCAGTGAGGTAGGCCTGGATGAACTGTTTGGCTGATCATTAACTATTTAAATCAGAAAACCACATTCAATCAGTTCTCTGTTTTCAGGCTGAGGTTGGAGCTCCTGGTCTGGTGGTTGGAGTTTCTGTGGATGGTGTTCAGATTTGGTGTGAAGGTTGGTAATCTGTCCATGACATCCATTGTTTAGTTTGGGCCAGCATAAAACCACAAGTTACCATTGTGTCAATGCACTAAAGTGGGCATCACTGTCACTAAATGCACAGTGCATAGATGGTCCTATGGAAAAAACACTTAATCATAAGATTATATCAAACTAAAATACCTACACCTGAGTAGAAAATATGCTGAAGCGTAATACAATATATATATATATATATATATATATATATATATATATATATATATATATATATATATATATATATATATATATATATATTCTTTAAAGCCCCGTTGATAAAATCTAAACACTTACGTTTGCAGTTCTGTTTGAATCTTTTCTGTATTTGTGTATCTCTGTTTGAATTAATAGTCTATGTACTTTCATCCCAAGAAATGATCAGAGTGAATTTAAAAATTAGGAAGCTTTTTGATACAAATTTGTGACTTAATTTCTTCTTAAAGAAAATAGATTTTTTTTCACATACTTAAACCTGTATCAAGTTTTATCAATAAGAATAATAATAATAATGGATTGGATTTATATAGCGCCTTTCTAGACACCCAAAGCGCTTTGACAGAAGCTCCATTATTCATTCACGCACACATTTACACCAGTGGTTCTAATTGTTATCAGAATAACTTATTTTTTGTCAAATGTCTTTTTCCAGTCTCATCTATTATTCTGTCATTTCCTCTTGGCACCTTGTGTGTTTCATTTTTGTGGTAGATTTCAGAAAAAATATCACCTGTCTGGCTAGAAGTTGGATTACAGAAGTGCAAACAGGTTAATAAACTACTAGACCAAACGGATCCATCTGTTTTGCTTTTTGTATTATTCTGTTGCAATAATTCAAATTGGGCAGGAAACGGCTAAAACTCGCTCTTATGAAGGTAGATGTAAGTAATACTGATATTCTTAATGATTCTTACTGATGCTTGGCAAAGAATACATTACTAACCTGTTTAACTGTGGCTTCATTTAAAGTAAAAAAATATATTTGCATTTCACGTCGGTCTTATTTGGATACCTATAAATATATCTTTATTAAATATCAGTGATGTCGTGTGGTTCCACAGAAAGTTAAAAATACACAAGAAAAATAATTTCACAGTACACAAAAGCCAAGAAGAAAATAATGTAGTTTTCTGATTTTTAAGGTCACTGATGCCTTAAAACCCATTAATTTATTAAGCTGTTTGTGTAATTCAGGGTTGGGTTACGCTGATTTGGAGAACCGCGTTCCATGTGGTCCTGAAACAGTGATGCGAATAGCCAGCATCAGTAAGTCCCTCACAGCCGCCGCAGCTGCTCGACTGTGTGAAGAAGGGAAGCTCGATCTCGACCTCCCCGTCCAGAAATACGTCCCGGAATTCCCCCAGAAGAAGTTCGATGGAGAAAATGTACGTCAGATAAGAATATTAGAAATTAGAGTCGTGTTGGCATCCAGCCAGGTCCATCTTACTTTGTTTTGTTTTTTAGGTCACCATAACCTCTCGTATGATTCTGTCACATCTAAGTGGTATAAGGCACTATGAGAAGGATGCAAAGAAAGTCAAGGAGGACAAAGAGAAAGCAAAGCGACTCCTAAAGCCACCAGTTAAGGATAAAGAAGAAACGAACAAAAACGAACTCGCAGCAGATCAGAAGTCTAAAGATAAAGAATCCAATCAGGCTAAAAAGAAAAAGGAGTTCGAGCACGAGGAGTACTACTTGAAGGACAACTTTGAAAGCGTCACTCAAGCCTTGGATCTTTTTAAGGACGACCCTCTCATTTTCAAACCTGGTAAACACGTGCTGAATTTTCTTGCATAACCATTAAAATAAAACAAAAAAAAAAAGCTTTAAAGGTCAATGTACTGATGAGATGGATTCCTGTATTACTCCATGTAGGTACTACTTTCCTGTACTCCACTCATGCCTACAGCCTGCTGAGTGCTGTTTTGGAGCAGGCTGCTGGTCAGCGCTTCCTGGATGTAATGCTGAACATGTTCCGTGAGCTGGGAATGCTCAACACTGTTCCAGATGAGAACGATCCCATCGTTTACCACCGCTCCAGGTAATCTATTACTTCAGATGGATTTCATTTATTTAGGATATGATCAAATCCAAAATGGAAGGTTCATTGTTCTTATTCCTCCGCAGGTTTTATTGTCTCAACAAGCGAGGCCGTGTTGTGAACTGCCCGTACGTAGACAACTCCTACAAGTGGGCCGGAGGCGGATTCCTTTCCACAGTTGGGGACCTGCTGCTCTTCGGTAATGCTCTGCTCTATAGCTACCAGGTGGCTCAACTTGAGGACACGGAGGGCTTTCTCCCTGGCTTCCTTAAACCCAAAACAATCCAAGAGCTGTGGGCACCAGTTGACAAGACGGAGGCCAGCTGGGATAAGGATGGACTGTACGCACAAGGCTGGTTGGTGGTGGAGAAACTGCAAAAATATGGCCAATGCAGGAAGCGCAGACACTACGTGTCACACACAGGAGGAGCTGTGGGGGCCAGCAGCGTTCTTCTAGTGTTACCCAGCGAGGAGGTAGAACAGCGACAGGGACAGACCCTCGTCCTCCCACAGGGGGTGGTGGTCACCATCATCACAAACATGCAGGCTGTGGGACTGAACACCACTGCACTAAAAATCGCACATGAGTTTCATAAAGCTAGAAGTTTGTAAGTTTACAGAAACATTTATCAATCCAAGTACTGCCTGAAACATCCAGAACAGATCTCAGTTCTGTTTGTTGTTTTATGACAGGAGAATAAATCGGTGCAAGTCGTCATTTGAAAGGATTTCAAAGTCCAAACTTAGTCTCTGAAGTTTTGTTTGTGAACTAATTTATGTTTAAGGTTTTTTTTTTGTCATTTTGTAAATATTTTTCTTAACGTTTTCAGGCTCCTTGAAGGGCATTTAAAATCTTTTCTTTGGGTGTTGGCCAGCCTTTGTTCTGCTCTCTGTCAGAACTAATCGTTGGTTCTGTTTTCAGTGTGTGCTTTTCTTACCTGGTATGTATTTACCACATTGGCAGCATATTTGAGATTATTGTCAAGCTGAAAAGTGGAGCGAGTTGACTTTTTGCAGAGATCTTGTGTCATTTGACATACCTCAGCCTCTTGTCCATTTTCGTCTCAAGAATAGTTTCCAAACAGCAACATTTGACCTTTCTGATGAGATGTCACAAAAACTAAAAGGTTAAATGTATTTCTTAGAGTCAGTGTCGTGTCATAACAAGGTTTTTTTGCTATTTTTTTTTACAAGAATGTTGTTAAAGTTATTTAAGTTTATTTCAGGCTTGACACTTCTTCTTTTGTCGTCACCTTTTCCAGTTCCTCTGTTTTAAAGCTCACACAGCCCCACATACAGATAGTTTCACAAATCCCTTTTTATATATTTTTCTTTCATTTTTTTATATAGATTGTTAGTTTTTTCCAGTGAGCTGGAGTCTCTAAAATACTTTGTTTCCACGACGAATGTTATGGGTAGACACAACACTAGTTCTTATAGTATCTTTTGTGTTTAGCCTTAAAAACAGAAAATCTGTAGAAGAACAGAAAATGAATGAATAAGCAACCAATATCTAAAGAAAACATTTTAAATACTGTTTCTGAAGACTGTGTTAATGTTTTGAATGTGTATTTAATAAATTTGTACAATCATCCTGTTTCTTTACCCACTTCATCCTGTGCCTTTCTTCAGCGGTCAACAAGCGAGATGTGATACGCAAAACCACATTGAGACAACCGTGCAGGGACACACACACTCACACACACACACATCTTGGACCAGTTCATATTCTCTAAATAACCTAACAGCTTTGTTTTTGGATTGTGGAAAGAAACTAGAGAAAACCCATTTTCTGTATGCACAGGGAGATCACGTAACCGCGTACCACTGAGCAGCCATTCATGCTCATTTATGCAAAGATAAAATTTGATTATTATTGCATCAGAAAAAACCAGATGTATAAATAGTGTGTAGTTTACCACACCCAAACGTATTTTTATGAAGCAGTCATTCATGCAAACTCCGCATCATGCAGACACGAGGTTTTTAGAGCGCGTCTGGTTTGATGAAAAATATGAGACTAAATGAAGTTTAATCTTAAATAAATTTTGTTTCTGCAGCCTGGAACCATCAGTACAGAGTTGATCACCTTTTTGATTTTGTTCAGATCATCTAAAGTTTTCAGAATTTAACCCCAAAAAAACTTTTTAAACTTTTCAGTGAGTTTTTGAACTTTACATTCTGGAAAAAAGTTCCTGGTTTTAAAATTATTTGTAATAAGTGGCAAACATTCTGCATGTACAAAGTAATAGTTGAAGTCTTCATTAATAGCTACAAACGGAGGGAAAGAGGCACTTATTCTTGACTTTAAAATAATAATAAAAATAAATAATACAGCTTAATAATAAAGAATACAAAAGCTAATATTTGTACTTTAAATTTAAACCTTTAGCTGTGATATTTTTTTCTCCTTGTTGGCAGGAAAGCCTTTCTGCCACTAGGGGGCAGCAGTTAGTCAAATTTCAATTGTGACTTGTGATTTTTTTAAAAAGTTACATTTTTTTAATGAAAAGTTGTGCATTTCCTGTTGTGGAAGTCTATAAAACAGTCAAAAACTTTTTAAAAGAAAAATTTCAGCATTGACAGAAATTAGTTTCAAAGATGGAAGCGACCTACATATGACCTTTTAGTTTCTGCCAAATCAAAGATGCTTCCTCATTCTTCCTGCGTACCTAATAATCTGTCAAAAATGTAATGACGCTGTCCTTATGTGACCGATGGGGGAAAAACAACTTAAGTTAACTAGACTTTTTATGCATGAATGAGTGTGTAGCTAATCATTGATGGTGTCAACTTTTTGTATCTGACACTAAAAACTAACTTCAGCCTATGAAGGTCCAAGTTGAGCTCTTTCTCCTTATCACACTGGTTTAAATGTGTTTGGATAACACCTTTTATCCTTATATTTAGAAGTGAAAATACCTGCACACTTAATTTTTTTTCTATTTGCATTTATACCAGCGTTTCCAGCTTTGCAGGAGCAGGAAGTGCAAGAGGTTGAAACTGGTGTGACATTTTGGGAAAGAGACATCACTGTGACAAGTCCAAGTCATTACTTGGTTTCAAATTAGATGTGGGAGTTCAAGAATGAGGACCTGAGGTTATGAATGAAATGCTGATAGAAGCAGCAGAGGCTGAGGATTGACTTGTCAGTCAGGATTTAAGTATAAAAACACAACGTGATCAAGCAAGAATCATTCATTTAAACATTTACAAAAAAAAATCTTTATTTAACCATATTCAAAACTGTATAATAAGTTACATCTACTGTCACCATAGAATGTTTAATCTTCCTTTAGCTGAACACAGTAAATATATTTAAACATGTTGAAATGTGATTACACTGGAGTAACAAACTTCAAACTCGTCGCACAGTTTTACACATTCGCTTACTTGTTTCATATTTTGTCTGCAATTTATAGGGTTTTCTTAAAGCTGGAATAAAAAAAAAAACAACAGAAACCATAAATCTGATCAGAGGATTCTTTAGCAATCAGCTCTTAATTGGCTGTACAAGTTGTTAAATTCATATTCTCACTTGACATCCAACACAAATATATATATATACACAAAAAATGAAAAATACATGAGCTTTTACTAGAACAATTATACATTGGATTTCTTGTTCCAGTACGCTTGTTTCTGGTCCTGTTGGCTCTGGGTTTTGTGTTTAAACATCCTGTACATGGAGAGAAAAACAAGATATTAACATTAAATGAGAACTTTACCCAAATCAAAACTTCCTTCAAGCCTGAAGAATTCCAAATGTTTAGTTGACGTACTTGTACACATAGTAGAGTGCGACCAGCAGCACCACTAAGATGAGGATGACCACAATGATCACGGCTGCTAATAACCCGGCGTCTGTTGAATCCAGCGCCTGGACAAAGAGCTGCAGCTGCTCACATCTGCTCCCTTTATAATTTTCACTGCATCTAAAGAGAGAACGTAAAGAGGGGGATGAAGAATTTATGCTCCAAAATAAAAAAATAACGATTACATCTGTTTTACGAAACTTACACGCAGGAGAGCGTATCCATGGAGGAGATTTTATAACATGTACCTCCATTCATGCAATACGTGGCGTCCTGCACATCACAAGGTTCTCCGTGTTCTACAGAGGCAAAACATTGGAATACAGTCAGCTGTAACAGGATATTCACCTTTTTAAATCATGCTTTTATCAGAAACACCTTACCTGCCATCATTTGGAATTCCTTTTCCTGTTGTTTCAGCTTTTTATAAAAGATAAAAAGTCTCAGGAAGTGATCTGTCACCACAAAAAGGTGTCGGATGATGAAAATGCCAATAATGAAAACGATGTATAAACTGCTTCAAAGTCTTCCTCGTGAGAGGGTTTATAAGCCAGTATTAGTTTAAAGACAGACACTGAATTGATTAAAAATGAACAGCTTGCCCTTACCAGCTGATGAAATCCCAACTTTTGGTGTTTAGCTTCGGTCTGAGGTAGTGGCGCCTGGATCTCTGAAGTTTTGATTGTGGGCGTGCGTTTGTGCAAAGAATGTTGTGATGGCGGTTTGTCCACTTTGAGAATGGCAAGTGAAATGTCAAGATACCACCCACAAATAACTGGTTATTTGTGCTGTTCTATAAATACTTGATGGAGGTTAAACGCCTTTGACTCTCATCATTCTGACCGTCACATGCAGGATAATGAGGCTTTGTTTTTACTCTTGGAAGCTTAGTAAAAATCCTAATATATCAGGCAGAGGATGAGTGAGGAAAGTTTCTGTTGCGCTTGTGAACGCAGCCTTTCTGGGTTTGGTATGAATGACTGGTATGCTCAAAAGGCATGAATGGAATCGTGAGAACTTTTGGTTCTCTAAGAAAACATTGCATCACTTCCGTCAAAGTAATAATAACTCGCCTCTGCTCAGAACCGTTAGCTGACTCATCAACAGGCGTTTTAATCGTTTGACTCTTGTTAAATTTAACTTTTAAATTGTTTACATTTTACATCGTCATTTACTCTGAAGGTGATCTCAGCTCTATTATAATTATTATTTTTCATAAAAAGGCCTCTCTACGTATGAAGTGGTTGCATTTGATTTGACATGTTCATTTTAATAAGGAGCTAAAAACAAACTGTTGATTGGCAAAAACTCTAATTTATTTTTAAAAGTCTTGAGCAGAGCTGATGGTCACATATGAGAACTTTGATGTTTCTGCTGTGTTTTATGTAGGACAAATGGCAAATAAAAAAAACCTTCAACATTTGAACTAAAATATACCTGAAAGGGATTTGACATAAAGCAACGGGGGTCACAGGAGGTGAAATATAAGAAGTTGTATTTTTTAATTGAGGGAAGAAAGAAGAATTTGTGAAAGATTTGAACATTTAGACAGTTCAAACATTAGAGTGAAATACTGTCAGTTTTCCATAATGTTTTAAACCAGTGATTGTGTAAAAAAAAAAAAAAAAAAAAAAGAGCAAAAGACATCAAAATAAGTTTTGAGATGTAACTTTCTGGGAGCCATTTAAACTCTGAATGAATGTTTGTGTGACGTCTGTCTGAGCGTTGTGGACGGAAACAGAAGCAGGGTTTTCTCAACAGGTTTTCCAAAATGTCATTGTTGTGTAAAACACATTGTTGTGTAATGTGGGGGCGTTTACACCTTTTTTCCATTCTCTAATTTCCTGATCCACATCATTTATTCCCACGGCTGTAAGGCTGTGCAACTCCACTGTTTAGTTTCATTCTGATCTAACTCAGTAGGGTTTGTGCGACGGTCATATCGGTACATTCACTATAGCATTCTGTTTTTATATTGATATTCTAATATCAGTTGGTTTCTGTACAGCCCTGTAAATTCACATCTGTATTTTATCTCATCCTCTTATATTGTCTGTGTGTCATCATGTGAAATTCGTGTGTCATTTACTTGCTTTCTATTCTTGTGTGTATGCTGCTGTGACAAGTGAATTTCCCCACTGTGGGATCAATAAAGTCATTCTATCTATCTATTCTATTAATTATCAGAGACAAGATTCAGTTTTGTTTCCGTGCAATGTTCCAGAAATGACCTGACCCTATGAGACTCTAACAGTGTGTATTAAATGCTTTTTATACCCATACTGCCATTCAAAATCAAAGGCTGATCTGGAGAATATTTATTTTACAGTAAGTTTGGAATTAACTCCCAAGAGCTCGATTTTTTACAATTAATTTGTACTCTTATTGTGGAGGGCTGTGTTATTATTTTTACTTTTATCAATATCAATGCCATTATCGATTCTGCTTATCAATCCAATTACTTAACAATCCCCTCATCAATTCTGGAGTAGTTGTTAAGTGGCAAAAAAAAAATATTTTTTTACAGTCGTCTGCATCATAAGCAACCATGGTGATTTGAGTGTGTGTTAATTTTTTTTCTTACTAGGATAAATTAAGTTATTGCTGTATAATTACAGAGAGGTCTGATTGTTGATTAAATGTTAAAAGGGCTTGCCATAGCGGGTCGAGCATCAGAGCGGCATGACAAAGTGTAGAATCGGACGGACTCGGGTCACCTGCTTCCGGACTCAAACCTGCAGCGCCTTCAGCCTCCTGAGTCGTCTCAAAGACTGCAGAGTGAGATTTGTGAAAATGCAGAGTGGGGACTCAGCGTTCGTCTGTAGACGCTGAAGCGCGGTACTGTTCTGTTAGACCAGTGAGAGGTGCATAGAAGTCTGATTTCTCTGTGAGTGAAAGATTACTGACCAGCAAATTTCAGGAAAACTGGAAACAATATAATTGTTAAGAAGAATTGATAAAGTAGGATGAGTAATTCCGATGGAATTGGTCGGTTGGAACCGGTTCTAAGTCAGAACCGGTTCTCGATCCCCACCCCTAATTATTACTGTTACTAATGTGAATGAGGACAGATGGAGAGTTGCAGCAAAGAGGGTCAGTTTCACCCAGTGAAAACCCAAGGCATACGGGAGTTAAGCGGCTGCTTAGGGCGCCCACACCACCAGGGGGCCCCCAAGAGCACCAAGATAAAAATTGATTTTTAAATAACATTGAATAATACAAATTCAATACTGTTACACATGGAAAAAAATCTTTCTATATTATTTTTAAAGTTGGTACACCCATTAATAAATCTTTAAGGGGTTATTGTTATTTGTTTGTTATTTCTGTTGCGCTGTTACTGTGCCTTTAAGAGATGGTGTGGGGAGTTTGAATGTGAGATGTCCTGTTTGAGTTGAATTCAGACAGGGTCGAGATAGGTGCTCAAAAATAGCTCAGATCGTTCTAATGTGGTTAAATGGAAAGCCTAGGACGTACTACGGTGGCCCAGAAGGTTCAACAAATACAAAAGCCACAACACGACAACAAAAGCCACAACACGACAACAAAAGCCACAACACGACAACAAAAGCCACAACACAACCACAAAAGCCACAACACGACAACAAAAGCCGCAACACAACTACAAAAGCCGCAACACAACAACAAAAGCCGCAACACAACAACAAAAGCCACAACACAACAACAAAAGCCACAACACAACAACAAAAGCCACAACACAACCACAAAAGCCACAACACAACAACAAAAGCCACAACACAACAACAAAAGCCACAACACAACAACAAAAGCCACAACACAACAACAAAAAGCCACAACACAACAACAAAAAGCCACAACACAACAACAAAAGTCACAACAACAAAAGCCACAACACAACAACAAAAGCCACAACACAACAACAAAAGTCACAACAACAAAAGCCACAACACGACAACAAAAGCCACAACACAACAACAAAAAGCCACAACACAACAACAAAAAGCCACAACACAACCACAAAAAGCCACAACACAACAACAAAAGTCACAACAACAAAAGCCACAACACAACAACAAAAGCCACAACACAACAACAAAAAGCCACAACACAACAACAAAAGTCACAACAACAAAAGCCACAACACGACAACAAAAGCCCCAACACAACAACAAAAGCCCCAACACAACAATAAAAAGCCCCAACACAACAACAAAAAGCCACAACACAACAACAAAAAGCCACAACACAACCACAAAAGCCACAACACAACCACAAAATGCCACAACACAACAACAAAAGCCACAACACAACAACAAAAGCCCCAACACAACAACAAAAAGCCACAACACAACAACAAAAGCCACAACACAACAACAAAAGCCACAACACAACAACAAAAGCCGCAACACAACAACAAAAGCCACAACACAACCACAAAAGCCACAACACAACCACAAAAGCCACAACACAACCACAAAAGGCACAACACAACCACAAAAGCCACAACACAACAACAAAAGCCACAACACAACCACAAAAAGCCACAACACGACAACAAAAGCCACAACACAAAGACAAAATCCCCAAACAACAACAAAAAGCCCCAACACAACAACAAAAAGCCACAACACAACAACAAAAGTCACAACAACAAAAGCCACAACACAACAACAAAAGCCACAACACAACAACAAAAGCCACAACACAACAACAAAAGCAACAACACAACAACAAAAGCCACAACACCACAACAAAAAGCCACAACACAACCACAAAAAGCCACAACACAACAACAAAAAGCCACAACACAACAACAAAAA